>JAQZBX010016327.1:13655-36695 GCA_029593785.1 Cabassous unicinctus | reverse complement strand
CCCACAATTTTCTGTATTACAGATGATATGAATGCAGATGTAAAATATTGAAAATAATAGAGAGTGGAAACAAACTCTGAAATTGTAAAGTATGTATAGCAAGTTTTCAGGGTACAAAGTAAATTTTAAAAAGCAAATTGATTGCCTATACACCAGCAATGAACAATTGGAATTTGAAATTTAAAATAAATACTATTTTAATAGTATCAAAAAAGGAAATACTTAGGAAAAAATATAACAAAATATGTACAGAATGCATATGTGGATAACTAAAAACAATAATGAAAGGAATAAAAAAATCTAAGTACATGGAGAGATTTTACTAGTTCATGGGTTTGAAAATTCTTTAATGTTAAGATGTCAATTCTTACCAATCTGATGCATAGATTTGATGCAACCCCATTCAAATCCAAGCACGTGGTTTCGTAGATTTATACACACTAATTCTAAAAATTATGTGTAAAGGCAAAAACCTAGAATGACCATTCAAATACTAAAGAAGAAAGCCAAACTTGTAGGAATCACACTATGCAATATCAAGACTTACCATAAAGCTATAGGAATACAGTAATAAAGACAGTATGGCATTAGCAAAATCATAGACAGATCAATGTAGCATGATAGTTTCCAGAAATAGACCCATAAATTACAGTTAATTCATCTTTCACAAAGGAGCATAGGCAATTCAAAGGAGAAAAAGCAGTCATTTTAATACTGGGACTATTAGATATCCATATGAAAAAATTGAAAATGGAAGAAGACCTTACACAAAAACTAAACTAAAATGCATCATAGATCTAAATAACTGACTGTACACTACAAGAATTCTAAAACAAACTATTGGAGAAAATAGGCATGACCTTGGATTCAGTGATGAGATATACCAAACACATGGACAACGAAATTTAAAAATTGATGTTTGACTTAACTAAAATGAAAACTTCTTTTCTGCTAAGACATTAAGAGAATGGAAAACCAAGCCAAATATTGAGTGAACATATTTTCAAAACACACATTTGATAAAGGACTAATATCCAATGTATACAAAGAGCTATTAAAACTCAACAATAAGTAACAAACAAACAAAAAATGGACAAAAAGATCTTGGAAAATGATAAAAAGATCTGAAGTGATACCTCACCAAAGAAGATACACAGCTTGCAAGTAATCAAGTGATTACTTAATTGCTCAACATCAATTTTCTTTAGGAATTTGAAAATTAAAAGCAGTGAGATATCATTAACTAAGTCTAAGATCCAAATATTGGACAGCACCATTTGATGGTGAGGATCTGGAGCAAGAGGTTTCTCATTCATTGCTGGTAGGAATGCAAATTGGTACAGTCACTTTCTAAGGCCGTTTGGCCATTTCTTATGAATTAAACGTAGTCTTACCATAAAATGCAATTGTGCTTATAGGTATATACCCAATTGATGTGAATATTTATGTCCACTGAAAACCGTGCATGTGAATGTTTATAGCAGTTTATTCATAATCACCAAAGGCTGAAAACAAAAATTGTGTCCTTTTATATTTGAATGAATAATAATCCAGATTATTGGAATATATATAAACCTTCACTGGATATCTCTGTCCAACTAATGGCACATATAACCAGATAAAAGAGCCAGATATTCATTGAGTTGTGTAAAATTTGAACTCTACTAATAAATTCTGGCACATTCTCTTGGTTTAAGAATCAAGTTTAATAAACATGGCCAAATACTTCCATTTCATAAGTTTCCTCCTTGCCTCTGAGAAATTACACTAAATTTTGGGTTGTTTTAAGATGTAGTATGTTTACCTATGCACAAACCACTTACAGTTAGGGCATAGAGAGGGTAAATGTTATAATTAGTTAAAGCATCTAAAAATGTTCATATGAGACAGTACTTAATATAAATTGTTGCTGTAAAATAACTTCAGAAATTAAAAATGAGACTTAGTTATTTATTTGTAAGAACTATATTTCTGGAAGAAAGGAGGGGAGTATTTTCTAGGACCAAAGACCACCATTCCTTATTTCCTCAACCCATGATAATTATATATATATACATATTTAAATACATGACTATAATTTTTTATACGTCCAAGTATTTAAACAAGCAAGAAGGGCCTCCTAAGACTCACAGAGATGAAAGAAACTCTTGTAACTAGACACAGTTAAGGAAAGGGTTACCTTTTGTTGGCCATCATGAGAGGTGAGGATAACTATGTTGTCATAAGCCAAAAAATTTCAAAAGAGTATTTAAAAGGAGTCTTTTAACACACATTTTAAAAGAGTAAGAGTGTTAACCCAGTAAAACTTTAACAATCAATTGTTTTTTGCAACTTTATATTACTCCAACTACAAATATGTAGTGCTGTCTTATTTTGAGTGACTGATCTATTCATCAGAGTAAATCAAGAAAACAAGCAAGAACATTTTATTCTTGAGATTCATTATTGAATTAGAAACTAAGAAAACCACGATTGTTCTTGTTAAAGTAATATCCCATCTTTGTAGTGAAAAAGATTATAAACTCTTACGGATCTGGTTTTACTCAACTGGAAATAAGCCCAAAGTGCTCATTTTGAGGAGATATCAATATTACCAATAACAATCTCCAAATCCCCAGAGGAAGTCTGGACAATTTATAATAGCTAACAGGTACCTCTAGTGAACCTCCACTCCAAGATCACTCTTTCTAAATAAACTGGTGGCAATATACGTTCTTGGCTATATTTTCAGTTAAAACACATAAAGTTAATATTGTTTCTGTGAGCTTTGCCTCCAGAACAAACACCCTATAAAGAATCTACACAGTCTGAGAGTTAGGACTTCTTGTTATCAATTGAAAAATTAAGAAATCTAAGTGCCAGGAACAATAATATTAAGGACAAAGTTATTTCAAATTATTTTCCTGTCTTTATATATTTTTAAATTTAGGGTTACTTAGATCCATGTATATATTGATCAAGAGCCTACTTGGTCCTACAGAGTTCTTTAAATGTATTAGTATTCCCTTTTCAGATAATTTGTGAAGATTGAAAAAGCATAAGAAATGAAAAAATGGCTTATTTTACTGCTTCTAATCTCTCATTCTATCACAGATTTGTATGGGCATGTGAGTTTTATTATATTGCTATGTATTAATAAATATCCCATATCAAGCTAATTTTCTTAGTCTTGAATTGTTCTTAACAGTTAAGGTATACCCTCACAACCAAACTAAGAGGAAGACTCTATTATTATCTTAATTTTACAGATGAAAGGACTGAGACACATAGAGTTTAAAATACTCAAGTTACACAGCTAGTAAGAGGTGGAGGAGTTGAAATATGAACTCTGCTTGAACCCTCAGCCACTGTGCTGTACTGAATGTTAAATGAACCCACCAGAACCCTAAACAACCCTATCAAATGCTAAGTTACCTCGATAATTTTAAATAAAAAGAAAGAAAGGAAAAATAAGAAAAGAAACACATCTAATTTTTTTGCAATTAAAAATATATCCTTTGTCATAATCATGAATTCAATTTGGCAACAATGTTTTATTTTGAGAAATAAGCATTAATTTAAACATTTTTATATATTTTGAATTATTAGAATAATTTATGCATAGCTGACTGTAAATGGATTTTAACTTAATAAACTCCAATTACAGAAATATTTTTACTAGTTTATCTTAATATGTTTACATTAGATGTTTAGCATGTACATCAATTCAATAAGTTTTAATTGCAGAAATTATTAAAATAAACTATTCCACTTAATTTAGCTTTACTCATTTTGCTACGACACCTTAAATTAAATATATTAATGAAAATTCAACATGTTTATTCATTATTGTAAATTAGTTAACTTGCCAAGATATAAGATATTATAAAAAATAAGATTTTCTGAGCATAAATCTTATTTAGATACAAATCTCTACTCAGTCCTGACAAAGCATCACTAAGCAACTCTGAGAAAAGATGAAATAGTTCACATATAGAATATAACATTATGAAATTATCTCATGTATTAATAAGATGGTATTGCTTTCTGGCATAAAAATTATTTTGTGAGTATATAGATGTGAAACAATATTTTATATTCCTCCTCTGGTAGAATCACAAAATGGAAACAAGTTACTTTGAGTCAAATTTTAGTTTTCAGTTGTGCAAAAAAAAAATTAATCTTTCCTCTGATGAAAGATTATTTCTAGTATAAATGACTTGCATTTTGTGAGTGAGTCAATGTCCTTCAAAAACTCTATTTGATCTCTAAACATTTTAATCTGTAGGTTAAGGAAATTATTAATATCATGTTCCCTGTATTACATTTTATGATTTTCTAATTTATGATAAGAACTTTAATTTCAAGCATTAAATTAAAACCAAGGACCCTTAGATTATGTACATGTATCTCCACTTGTATAAAAATTCACTTTAAATAAAATTATATAAAAGGATTTTGAATTTCTAGGGCAACACCATGCCATAATTATGATTAAATTTTTGTTTCTCTTTGCCCTATTAAAAGATGAAGACATTGCACAGAATTGTTAACATTATATTACATACTAAGAGAAAACCTCATTTAATCCTATGATTGTCCCTCATTAAAAAGAGTTATGTATTGGTATACCCCACCTACTTGACACCCTACAATACTGCTACTTTCTGAGACCAAGAGGCATGCTATCTACTTAAATCTCAGTAAGTAGGAGCAGCTCTAGTTGTTTGTTGTGTGTAGAGATACTGGGAGGCAGGAGGTGGAGTTGCAATACACAGGGCCAGGGTTAAAGGTGTGTGCATACTTTAGAAAACAAGTAAGTTTGTCTTGGAAGTAAGCTATATTTGTTTTCACCTAAAACTTTGAGGTAAGCTCAAATTTAAATCTAGATTGAATCGAACAAATATAAAGTAAAAGATTAGATGTAATAAGTCACTAAATGTGCAGTCTTTTGGGTCCACAGTAACAACTGATTATTTCAGGTGGCTAATATTATTTAGGAACAACTGCTTTGGTTTGATGGTGAGATTTTGGGTGAATTAACATATTTGAACCTCTCATTGAGAACAAGAAAATGCAAGTCCAAATTTTCTTCCCTTGTAATGAAAATAGTTGAATGAAAATAACTATCATGATAAGAATAGAAGAGAGTAGATATTGTATAGTGACAATGGATCTTGGTAGGAAAACTGCTGAAATTTGTGAGGATATATTTTGGTTATCTATAATGTTGGGGATATCATTTGGATTTATTAGTCTAGGGAAAAGAGGATGCCAAAAAACTTTCAAATGTTTGCAATGAAAAAATTTGAAAAACGAAACAATTCGCAATGACTTTGAAATATTTGCCAATCATTTAAGGGATCTGCCAGACCACCTCAAGATTTTTCTGAGCCTGGTAACTAGCTCTATTTCATATATTTTTTAAAAAGACATTTTTTCACAGTGTTAATATACACTGAATTATTTAGAACTGCACCCACCATACAAAGTGAGGGGGAAATGTTCTATTTTACTACAGAGTACATAGCAGGAACTCATTAGATTCTTCTGAAATTGATTGAATAAGATACGGTAAAAGAAAGTTCAAAACTGAAGTCTCTTGTCTGTAGACTAAATAATAATAATATAGAGTTGTAGAACTAAATACGAACAAATTGTACTAAAGAACATGCCATATGTTAGTGTATTAATAATTTATTTTTTTATCTAACACTGGAAATTGAGAAACCTGATGGTAGACGTACACCTTGTTCAAATTGTGCATTCCAGAACTTACTCTGGAGCAGGTTACCGTATGGTAAGTGGTGGAACACAGGCTCAGGTACAAAAGAAACTTTCAGCAAATCACAGCCTTATTACTTACAGGGCCCAAAGATCCAAAATAGCAGGGGAAGAGATCCCTACATCTCCAGGGGAAGTCAAACTGCGCTAGTTGGGGTCAGTGGATGACAACTCTGCATGTCCCATTTCACTTCATAGAAGAGAGGCAAATCTGTGCTGCCCAGAGTGGGGTGTTTATACCACCCAGGGTTTCCCTCCCTGATACCATTTGGGGCTGCTTGTTCCCCATACCTGGGTCGAAGGCATAGTCAGGCTTTTTCATTAGTTATAACATCTCCCTCAGGTTGTGGAATAGAAACTGACTGGAACATGACCACACAATAGAAAACGAGGCTGGGAGATGGCTGCTGACCAGGTATCCCTGCCTTCTTTAAAAGAAAGGATTCTCTTAAAGGTATGTATGGGATCAGAGATTCCTGTAAATTTTCACTGGCTCCTATTTCAGTGAAGTGAAATGAGTAAGACAGTATGAGAATCCCTAGGAGAAGGTGCATGAGGTAAAAAGGGTAGTGTCCTTTTCCCTCTCCTTTTCTGTCTGACTCTGATGCAACTTAAGTGGAAGTTAGGAAGAAGGGCAGAGGAAGTGGAATGGAGCAGTGCAAGGGGACAGACATATAATATCCCTTTTTACCTAGACCTGGTTTCTATGCTGCTTGTCAGGGCTGAGATAGGAAGAAGGGTTGAGTAGAAACTGTAAACCAGATGTAAGTTTAGAGACTTGATTTATGCTAGACTATTTTTATACATAACTTTAAGTGATCAAGTAACTCTCCTCAAGTTAACATACCCAAAATGAGAGGTTATAAATTTGCTTTACATCAATTTCTGCTCTCTTAACTTGAAAGGAAAAATGTTATCTTCATTAGTCAAAAATATTTCCAAGCACATGTAGAATAGGTTTAGATATTTTTGAACCTTCAGCACATAAATACTAAATATATCATGCACAAAATAAAATGCCCATGGCAACACTTCCCAAACACATATAAATATTGTGGTGATTAGGAAGATCATCATGAATCTGCTGATTTGACAGAAAACTACTCATAAATCTTTTTGAAAAGGGACTTGATCTGAATCACACATTAAGGCTTTTTACAACATAATTGTGCTTAATAAACATAATTTCAAAACAAAACACTTGAAGAATCAACTTCTTTAAAGAAAAAATAAAAAATCAACTTACTCTCCTCAAGAACTCTCAACAATTAAAAATAAGTTCAAATCTATAAAATAAGTGCTCTTTTGCTCTGTGCTTTTTCATGTAAGAATTACATAGGAATAGAGGAAAATATCTTAAAGGGACTTTCTTGATAATGCATATAACATTCACTCTGGCAAAGAACAAAGATGTATTATACATTTCTTGTTAATTTCAGAAGTAGTGACTGCAGTCTAAGGTGCTGATCTGTAAGTATTGTGACAAAAATGAAACATCCAGCCTAACTGGTACAAAGTCCATTGGCCAATGGAGCCCAGTCAAAATCCCACTTGAAAACTCTGGTCTGCTTCTTCTATTACAACCAAATTGTACTGGTAGGCAATTGTTTTTATTTCCTTTCTTAGTTCTAACAAATACTTTGGTCTGATATCTTGTACTTTGTGACAAGTAGTGCTAGCCCAGTAAAATCAAATCAGTTGATTCTCTTCATCCTTAAATTGCAAGGATGTCATCATCACCTTGCCAGGTCAGCAACTTATGTATCTGTAATATTCCACTTAGTGGCAGGCTCTATAAAAAACATAAAGAGATTGTTCACCTTGATATGTATATTTAGATTAGGTTATATATATTTCATCAACCCAAACACATGGATGTTCTAAAATTATTTCTTTCCATGAAAAGTATGGAAAGACTTTAATAAATTTTTGCCCCAGACATTTAATCTGACCAAATGCCAGACTTTAGGGCCTTAGGAAATGGAAACACTAGAAATTGCTTGTTCTAGTGATCAGAAATCCAAATTGCCAGGAATCACCCATTCAAGGACAAGCACTATGATCTGTGTGAGTGAGACTTGCCATCAAGCTCATACCCAGTTTAAGCACAGATGCCTTAAATATGAGCTGATTGAATTAGGACCACATATAGGACCTTCCTATCAACATCATGTTCTATCTAGGTGTTTCCAACAATGTCACCATTTGGAGACTGGGTATAAATAATTCAGAACTCTACATCAACTAGGAGTTGCATAGCCCTACAATAAAACTAGATGGCTTCATGCAAAGGTCTATTTTGTTCTTCCACTCCTTTGAGGATAAGGTCTTTAGCCTTTTCTTCAGCCAGTTTTTGCTTTCCTTTAGAATCTATAGATTTAGTAAGGATGCTTTTCTACATGATGGAGTTTTTAAACCAATAGAGCAAGTGTTCTTAACCAGGGGTCTACAGACAAATTTCAGGGGGGTTTGTGAGTTTGAATTGAAAAAAAAAAATCAATGTATTTTCTTTATTTTCTCTGACCTCTAACTGAAATCTATCATTTCCTTCACTTATGAATGTATGCAATAAATTACAGTAGTATTCATTTAATATCACATTACAGTTGTTGCGTATCTCGAAAAATCACTTATACTCATCCACATTTCAAAATTACAGTAGTTGTTAGACCGAACGCTAGTTGAGTGGCATAAAACTATCTGCCATTACATTCTGAGAAAGGGTCCGTGGTTTTCACCTGACTGGCAAAGGGGTCCGTGGAACAAAAAAGGTTAAGAGTCCCTGCCATAGAGCCTCATCAGAAGCAAATGTAAATATCCACCGAGTTCAGAACACCTGGGGTTGTGCCCTCAAATGTGTTTCGCAGTGCTTTGGAGACTCTCAGCACCAGGGGGAGGAGGAGTTACTGGGGACCAGGGTGCCTCTCTCTGTGTGTCTACAGCAGGGAGCTTAGCAGGGTTCCTTCGGAGAAGTGCACCTGGCATCTGGCAGATCCGACAAAGCTGTCAGCAGTAGCCTTGCAACTCAGAGAGGCAAATTCAAGTACTCAGGGCAAGGGACAACTGCGAGGACTGAGTGTCACCACTGCTGGCAACTCAAGTCACCATGCATAAAATGGGCTTTCAGTAACTTTAAGTAATGAATCACTTCTTTCCCAAGATTATGTTCAAAAGAAGGAGAGGAGGATCCAATAGAGCACAGCAGTGTAGGAAGAAAAAAGGTACTTGTTACTTTGTCTTATTGTGTTTCGTCATTTTAAATAGGCTAGATTACGTAGTCATATTCATACTTAATATTATTTCAGAATGCTTATTTAGATAGTTTGATCAATTTTAAATATGGATGAAGCACAGATGCTCTGAATTCCTGCCATAGCCATTCTGTTTGTTAGCTAGAGGACCTTATGGGAAGACGCCTTATATCTTATGTATTTCAGTTTCTTCATCGGTAAAATGAGAATAAGAATAATATACCTTTACAGGATTGTTGTTAGAATTAAATTAAATGAGATAATGTAAATCCTCAATAAACATTAACTACTGTTGTTAATCCTTAAAATCACACTTAGAAAGATACCCTTTTTACAAACAGAGAAATTGACACATACAAAAGTATCTTGCACATGGTCTTACAGAAAGAAGGTCCTACAGTAAGAAGCAGTGGAACCAGTATTTGAACTCAGTTTGTGTGATGCCTGAGCCCTGTTCTTTTTTTTTAAAACAAATCAATTTTATTGATACATATTAGTAAAGCATAAATCCATCCAAAGTAAGTTTAAGCATAAATCCATCCAAAATACTACTGTAATTTATTGCATGCATTCATAAGTGAAGGAAATGACAGATTTCAATTAGAGGTCAGAGAAAATAAAGATACAAATAAATAGTATTTGGTGTAAACACATATTTGTGCATTTATCACTTCAGTCATTTTTAAAGCACTTTCATTATTCCAATAAAAAAAATAATATTAAACAAAAAACAAACAAAACTCATCACCTCTTAATCTCTCAGGCTTCTCCTGCCATACATAGCTGCTATTCTTTTTCCTTCTCTCTACTATATTTGCATTTATATTTTGTAAAAACAGTCTTATATATGCAATATCACCCATATGCAATATCACCCACATTTATGTTTGACATGAGGTTTTACTATCTTATAGAGTCCCGTGTTACAGTTTTTAGCTTTCCTTCTAGTAATATTCATGAAAGACTTTCCCTTTCAACCATTGTCATACCCATAAAAGAGCTCTGCTACTTACAAACATCGTGATATTGATTTCACCATTTCTATTTATTTCCAAAGATTTACAAACAACCTTTTTAACAATTCTGCACAGATTCGCCCTCAGCTTTCCATTCTCTATTCTCCTTCTATTTTCTGGTAAACTATATTCTAATTATTGACTCCATGAGTTTACATAACATATTTAGTTCATAACAGCGCAATCATACAGTATTTGTCCTTTTCTGTCTGGCTTGCTTCACTCAACATAATGTCCTCCAGGTTCATCCATGTTGTCAAATGCTTCACAATAATCTTGATATCTTCTTACTGATGCATAATATTCCATTGTGCATATACACCACGATTTGTTTTTCCATTCTTCAATTAATAGACACCTGGGTTGTTTCCAAGTTTTGGTAATCATGAATAATTCTGCTATGAACATTGATGTGCAGATATCTGTTTGTGTCTTTGCTCTCACTTCTTCCATGTATATACCTCATAATGGTATTGCCAGGTCACATGGCAAGTCTGTATTCAACTTTCTTAGGAGCTGTCAAACAGTCCTCCACAGTGGATGTACCATTCTACACTCCTACCAACAGTGAATAAGCATTCCTATCTCTCTACATCCTCTCTAACATTTATAGTTTTTCTGAGTCCAGTTCTTAACCAATGAATTATACTTGAACTCTTTTCAGGTAAGGAACTCCTAGTATGTTAAACAACTAAGTCACTGATCAGAAGGATTCTCTCTAATGTTATGAGCCTTATCATGTCACAACAAATCTTCTGAAATACCAAGTACATAATCTAGAGACCAAATATTGTCTAGAACACTGATTCAGGAATGGGTCCCACCAAATGGCATAATTTTACAAAGTGAAACAATTTCAACCTTGTCACTTCTTAACTACAAATCCACCTAATTCTAGAGACCTCCACTTAATCTTTTAAATGCTTCTATTTTCTAAAATTGATAAACTGACTATAGTCAAATGTATGATCTTGAGGCTAGTGCAAGTACTAATTCAGGGGAAGGGATTGATTAAAATAAATATGAAAACATTCCTGACAGTCTTTTTTATTTTATATATCCAAAGATTGATAATATTAAATAAGTTTTTGAATTTCACAAAGATATTTATACTGTAAAACTTTACCTACAGACTTAGTATGGGTGATTTTGTATCTATAGTCAGATTGACTGCAGTCACATCATTTATGAATGTTCTCTTGCTATGTTTTATGGTTAGGTAATCGTTTTACTTAAAATACTTTTTAAAAAACCACAAACAAATTCAACAAAACAAGAAATTTTAAAGTAGTCAATATTTCTAAACATTTTAAAGGCATTGAGTATTTGTCATCAGCATAAATAATATTGTTTTCTTCCTGTGTAATCATCATTACCATTGTGGATAGTAAATAAAAGAAAATATATTTTATATAAGGAAAACACCTCTAAACTTCCACCAAAATACATGGAATCATATTCTGTCTCATGGTAGTTGAATTTCTAGCAGAGCCTCTATGATGTTTAAATGCATAATCCATTTATAAAATGATTAATAAATATTTATTGAAAACTTATAATATGCCAGGAGCTATAATAAGAACCAAGAGTTCTAAAATCCATTAAAAATGACTCTTGCCTTGAAGAGATCTTATTCTAATTAGTGACAAAGACACTTGAAGGAATAATTATAATTCTGCACATTAAAAGATGTGATTAATGTATTTAAAATTACATAGGAAGACAGAAAAGGTGTTGCTTGACTCATTATGATTATTATATCCTTAAGATATGAGGGTTCTTCTCAGGAAAGGAGACAGAACTCCAAATAGAGATTAGGAACTTTAAATGACAACATGATGTTCTGCCGTTGCTGAGAAACTTCATGATGAGTGTGAGTAAGTTCTTGTGGCTGGAATGAGAGGGGTCCCTAGTGATGAGTATGGTACAGTAGGAAGTGGTGAGAGGGTGGCAGGACTTCATTTTCGTGGTTATAGGAATATCAAGCAAGCCTGAAATCTATCCGTGGTTACAAATGTCAGATCCCAGGAATGCTAGGACTTGACCTGGATCAGCAGTCCAAAGAGCTAACAAATAATAAGAATCCCTAATGGTATCTCAAAACAATGCCCACAGGAATACAAAGTCATCATTTTCTAGCACTTCAAGAAAAGATCCAGGTTGAGCTTTCTATAACACCCGATAGGTTTCTCACGCCAATTGGTTTGTGTGTTCTCAAGGGAATTTAAAGGCAAGAGGAACCTGAACCTCCAAGAAAGAATATTTTGTTGTGTCTACTAGTCTATGCCATCACTTATCCATGCAAATAGTGTTACTTTTGACATTTTCTCCAAGAAAGAATATTTTGTTGTGTCTACTAGTCTATGCCATCATTTATCCATGCAAATAGTGTTACTTTCGACATTTTCTCCTCTAGGAAATGCAAATACTCCTATTGGTACTACTACTATTTATACTACTGCTACTCTAACTAGTAATTATAATAAGGTGTAAATTTTAAATATAGTAGCCTCTAAAATGTTTAGAACAGTGTTTGGTACAAAGTAAGTGTTATGTGAATGTTTGCTTCTACTATTGTTAGAGTTCATTAATGTTATTATATTCAAGAAACTTTTATTTTTGTTTTTTTGCTAGTAGTTTTCTGTCATTTTTTAAATAAAAAATTGTAATAATCATTTGAGACATTAAAGTGGTTAGGTCCAGATCATGAAGTATCTTTGGACATTACCTTCTGTTAGGAGATACAAACAGGTTTTAATTTTAGACTCCTGAGAGCCTGCAGGTTGTATTATATGCAGGAGTGACTATGAGCAGATACTCTAGCCAGAAAATGACTAATAAAATATTAATTACAAGTGTAATTAAAATCTTAATTAAAATGAGGCAGTAGAACAGAATCTACAGTGACTGAGATGGATTTATCAGATATTGGGAAATGAGGACCAACCAAGGAGATGTGGCAGATGAAGTTGCTGAGGGTGCTTGGCCAGGCAGTGACTTCAAAAGAGTCAGGACCTTTCCTATCTTTTTCAAATATGATTAAGGCATAGACTATTACCTGACACATAATAGTAATTCACTAACTGTTTCTTTAATAAAATGAAAGTTTAATGGAGTCATTAATTTATATCAAATATAGGACAAGATATTTTGAAATAAGGAGATAATGAATTAGGTTTTGATACTTTGAATAAGAGATAATTTTGGAAAATCAAAATTAAAATAAAATATAAAATAATAAAAAATGACTACAGATAATTAAAAATATAATTCTTGACATCTCTCTCATATATGTATTAAAGCGATAGAAGTGGATGAAATGATCCATTGTATTGTAGAGATAAGATTTCAGAATATTCCAGTCTCCAAAAACAGTTTTCTTTCTACCCACTGTCAAGCCCTAAAGTCAATGCCACCTATTTTAGGCTTCTTGTTCTAGAAAGAGCTCACATCTAGATATCAATTTATATATTCAGTAATTTTTGCTGGGTTATGCTAGAATAACAAGTAACAAATGACACCAAAATCTCAGCTCATTTATCACTCACAGTGGAATGGACATGAAGCTATTTGAGACATGGTATTTTATAGTAGAAGAGATTAAAAAGAGAGATGAGAAAAAGATATAAATTTCCTTAAGCTTCTGCTCAGTACCAGCACACTGACATTCCACTCAATTTTTATTATTTCAAGCAAGGCCAAGCCTGCCAATTGACAGTAGTATACTCCACCTATAGGGATTCACATGCGGTAAGATGCATAATCCTTTTACAGGAAAGAGTGGCTATGGGGAGACACAATTTAATCAACACCAGGGACCATGTGCTTCTCATCCCCATTCTGTTCACATTAATGTAGACTGCTCAGTTACATCTTTGTGTGTGTTTATGTGTGTGTTTAGTAAAATTATTTTTAAAGACCAGAGGGTGTATTATAAGATTCAAGATACTAATTTTTCTTTGTAAAGGAGCGATTGAAAATGTCAAAATTTCAAGAATCATAAAGTAGACAAAAAAGTATTTTCAACGTATCTCTATTTTCTAACCAAGATACCATTAACCATTAATAATACTTATTTTTCAGATATTACATGCACAGCTTAGCCATCTTGTGGTGTGATTCTCCTTCTTGAATGGAGAAGGGAGAACCTGTATTGACCAGTTAAAAACTAAATCTAGAGAAAGATACCATTTCTAGTTAAGCTATTATAGGGGAACTGGTAATGACATTAGTCAATTTAATTAAATTTACAAACATAAAAGCATGACTCATTGTTCCTAATTATCAAATAGTTTACTATTATGTCTGTATTGTCATGCATAGAGTGAAGTCGTGCATTTTTCCTAAACGTTACAAAGAACAGGAATCCAGAAGTCAAAACTGTAATAGTAACATAAATACAGTTTGGAGAATGGTATACACCAGCCAGTACTGATAATTATGGCAGCTAAATTTATGCAATATTTCAGAAGAATGAAGGTGAACTAACACTTATGAGGATGAACTATGGGCATTGTAAATTCCCAGGAAGATATCAGTTCTTTCTATGCAATTGGATGTCTGTGGATAGAACCAAAATATACTTCTAGCTTTATCTCTGAACTTTAAGCAATTAATTATTTTTCTGGTATAGACAAATGACTGTATACCTACATTAATTTTTTTAACGGAGTGCAGAAGAAGTTTATTGGGCTACAGTGTCATCAGTGCAGGAGCAGCACCAAAAAGAGGTTTTTGCTCAAAGACGTGAGTGGGGGAAGCAGCTTATATGGCTTCTTGAGACAAAGAAGAGGTTGCTGGAGCATGGGGAGAGATAAGAGGGCATGATTTATGGTTAATACGTGTAGTATGTGAGCTGCGTGGGTTACGGGGCTGTTTGGGCCAGGAAGGCCTGCTGCTGACATTCACCAGATGGCTGCAACCCTACCTCCCCATCCTTGCTAATTAACCAACTGAGCCTCAAGGATTTCCGCCCACCTCAAGGACTCCCTACATTAACTTTGAAGCACCGTTTTCTTCTTCTTAAAGTCTGCAAAAGCAAATATCTTTATCTTGCTAATTTTACCAAAATTATGAACATTCCTGTTCTTGCATTTTTACAAGTGCTAATTACAAAAGAATTGATCACATTTCCTAGCTCCATTCTTGCCCACTGCTTTGTTGAAGTAGCTCTGAAAAATAGTGATCAGTTTCTTTCAGAGACAATAAAATCATTTCTAAACCTGACTATGTACATCTCTTCAAAAGTAAACCATTGAAAAGGTTGCCTATTATTTATTTATTGTTTTCTTTCATTTCTTTTTTAAGCTGTCAGTCTCCAATACCAATCTACCATTTTTCCTCTATCACCACACAGTTAATGTGAAATAATTTCATATTCTATATGTGTATTTAAATGTGTGCTCTCTTCCACTTGGCATGACTTAGAGATTTTTTTGTGATACCGTATAGCAATGAATATCTACTCCACTCACGAAGATTTCATTGTAATTCTAAAACGCTGCCAAGGTCTTAGAATCGCAATGCAGTCATGTGTGAATTAAACAATACAACTAATTTATAGCAGCCACTAAAAAAGTATAGAAACTAAATATGGAAGTCCATGATATACTGGCATGTACTCTCCAGACTGAGGCTCTTTGAAGTGAATGATATAAACAGGCTAGCATTAAATATAGATAAAAGTAATTGAACACGTATATTGAAAACTCACCAGATAATTCAGTATTATTGTCAAAAGTTGTCAAATCAAGGGCATGGAAAATAGATTTATGGTATAGATTATTCTTTGTGCCTTGTATATGGTTTTCACTTATGCTTATTTAAGATTTATAGAGGAGAATCTTATATACATTATGTGCTCTTTCCCTTATTGAGTTAGTAATTTACTATGGATCAGAGGGAAGTGAAAGGCACGACTTTGCATACAATACAATACACAGGTTAAATGAAATTAATATTATTTTAATGGTATTTAGTTGATTTTTATTGCTCTGAATATTGTAGAAGATTAAAAGTTAACAAAGCAAAACAAATTTTCTTTATATATCCTCTATCTGCCTCATTCCTAACACTATACTTCCTCTCCTCTGCCACATCATTTTATTGTGTTATTTCAGACTCCTCTTTATGATCAGCAAAATCCATATATCCTCAACATTATCAAAAACTACTCTCATTGTCTTCTTGCATTAACTGAACCTTGCTAGCTCCAGAAGATATAGCTTCACCTAGAACACTTGCCTCTTCCCCTGACATTTAACTTTCTTCAGTGCTGGAAGCAAAAGCACCTGGGTATCTTCCTCTGCAGCTTTGATCAAATTTTATTACACATCTATCCTCTTGAAAACGTCCAGTGAGAGTTATGCCAGACTTCATGTTCCTAGTATATTTTTTATCTGTTTGTCTGTTTGTTTATTTATTCCCCCCTTTGTTGTTTTTGCACTTGCTGTCTGCTCTCTGTGTCCATTCCCTGTGTGCCCTCTGTGTCTGCTTGTCTTCTCTTCTTCTTGTCTTCTTTTTAGGAGGCACCAGGAACTGAACCTGGGACCTCCGATATGAGAGTGAAGCACTCAATCATTTGAGCCATCTCAGTAACCTGATTTGTTGTGTCTTTTATTGTCTCTCCTCTTTGTCTCTTTTTGTTGTGACAGCTCTCAGCACCAGCCAGCTCACTTTCACCAGGAAGCCCTGGGAAACAAACCCGGGACCTCCCATATGTTAGATGGGAACCCAATTTGAGCCACATCCACTTCCTCTTCCTAGTGTCTTGAACTGGGCTTGTACAAAATAGACTTCAAATAAATATCATTTGAGTGAAATAACTGATATACAGCTGTCCCACTCTTTAAAAGTTTTCATAACTCTCCTCAGTTTCCAAAATAAATCCCAAACCTATCTTTCTCAACATTTTCATGACTTGGAGCCTTGTCAGAGACACCATCATCTATTATCTAAACTATTGCAAAAGTCTTCTAATTGGTCGGTTTATTCCTCTCGTTGCCACAAAACATAGAGTTTCACCAGCTAGAAATAATTTTTTACTGCTTTATTGAGGCATAATTGAAACACAATAAACTGCACATGTTTAAAGCATGCAATTTAGTATTTTGATATATGTATACACCTCTGAAACCATCTGCACAATCAAGTTAATGGGCATATCTATCACCCCAAAAGTTTCCTTGTGCTCATTTTTTAATCACTAGCTCCCTGTTCCCCAGCATCTCCTCCCCTTTCAGGTCACCAGGCAACCACTGATCTACTTTATGTCATTATAGATGAGACTGCATTATAGAAAATTTCATATACATGTAATTGTGCAGTGCAATGGTTTTTGGATGTGTCAACCTGACTAGGTATAGCTACAGCCACAGAATTCCCTCTTCAATTTCCACTTAGAGAAGGCTACAAATTCTTGTGAGTGGTTTTATCCCCAGTCTCAGGTACTCCTTTGAAGACACAAGAGGGTCCCTCTGAAGATCTCTAGAGTTCTCTCTCTTTATGGTCTTATTCTATCTGGGACTCTCCCCTATAAGCTTATGCCCTTTGGGTTTACTGAACTCTCACTTCTGTATTCTATTCTCAGGAAGAGCACTGAACTCCTATCTAGGTACTCCCTCTCTGTGCTGTAGCCTGGGAACTCTCTCTGTAAGGCTCATAGCTTTGTTTCCTATGCCTCTGACATCAGTGTCCTTTTTTGCCTAATGTCTAGTTCTTGAATAGTATTGATTTATACATTTCATCCACTTTATTGTTGTTGTTCAATCTAGAGGGTAATTTCAGTCCCTGTAACCCATCTTGACTGAACAAGTGAACTGATATTCTTTTAAATGCAAATAAGTTAAAATAACTTCCCTTCTTAAACTACCACTAGCTGACCAATACAAATAGGCTATAATCCAACTTCTAATTAACACATGATTTATAATATTATTTCTCCAAACTCATCTACCTCAACTTATCAGCTCTTTTCTAACAATGCTGACTTTCTTTATGGCTTTAGAACAGACAACTCTCTTCCTTAACTAATTTTCCTTGTACTCACTATTCCTTTTTCATGGTATGTTTTTCCCTAAAATTTTCAATAATTGCTTCCTTCTTATTTTTAACGTTTTAGTTGCACTCTTTTGTATTGAGCCATGATGGAGCAGTGTGTATCAGACCAGCGCTCACACAGAGAGATATACCAACTGTAAATGCTAGCTACAATATTTGACACTGATAGTTGGAGACATCAGATAGCACCAAGATAGCAACTTGAAGGGCCACAATCCCAGAGATGAGAGAAGAAATTATTCTCTTGTGTCACTTGCCAACTTTTACAAAATAGCTGTATCATTTTGCATTTCCACCAGTAATGTACAAGAGTTCCAGGTACTCCACATTTTCATGAGCACACACATTTTCAGTGTTTGTTTTTCTTTTTAAATTTTAGTCATTTTAATAATGGTATCATATTGTGATATTAAATAGTATTTCCCTACTGGCTAATGATGTAGAACACATTTTCATGTGCTTATTTTATCACCCATATATCTAATTTGGTGAAATAAGGCACAGAATTTTTAAAACATGATGATATATTTCCATATACTTAAGGGAAACAAGGTAAAAGAGTTTTCTAGAGCTATGAATATAGAAAAGTTATCAACTTAATCATCTTTCTTATCAGTTCAGGAAACTGCATGAAGGTAAAAATATAAATTAATCATACTAAATCATTACAGGAATAAAAATGAATATATACAATAATAAAATTCTTAAAGAAAATAAATCCGTGCCAGAAGCACATGCTCATATATCTAAAAGAGCAAAAATAATAAAATGTTACATTACATTTTTAAAAATCAAAGTTAAAAAACATTTAAAAATTAAATATTAGCATGTAGGGAAAATAATGGAAGAAATAATTTTGGAAATAATGATTAAACAGAATGGAACACACAAGTGAAAAAATATATCAGATAGAATCATTAGAGAAACAGAAGTTGAAGAACAAAGAAATGGAACAATACATATTAAAGCATACTTTTCAAAAGCTATTTTAAAAAAATTAAATTAATTAAAACTGCATATTGAAAAGGTACATTATATATAAGAAAATAAACTCCAAGCAACTGAAACAAATATGTGTTCCAGTGAACATAATGAACTTTAATAGAAATGAAATAAAATTATTTAGGCAAAAAGGCAAATAAAGAAGTCACTTCTAATTTAACGAATAAGATAGACATCTGACTTTTTGACAATGAATGTCACATTTAAAGTAGTCAGTGGAAAGTAAGTATAAGTCAAGTGTATTATATCAAGCTACACTGACCTTCAAATATAAATCCATATACTAATAATAATAGTTATTTTTAATCTCTAAGGAGTCAGAGATTCTGTTTCCCATGAACACTTCCTGGGGCATCACCAAAAATTCAAGCTTCATGCAACCAAAATGACTAGAGAAATATCAACATATGGCTGTTGGTAAGCTTTAACTATACTCACTTGTAGAGTTAGGGCTAAATTTTACTTAGAATGAATGTGGGGTAATATGAAAGTGTGATATCCCTAGAGACTAAGACATAGGAGGGTTTCCGCGTTCCTGCAGAATTTTTCTTACAAGAAATCCACTGGTGTCCTACTAGGAAGATGGGGGTAATTCTAAGGAAGTTTGCCGATGATGTGACTGGAACAGAAAAACAGTAGACAATGCCTACCCTCCACTATGACACTAGCAATCACAGAATAAAATTAACAGTGGAATACAAATGCAGGGTGGAGTGGGGAGCTGCAAGAGATTGACTTGCTCGTGTTACAGCTCAAAGACTAGAGCAAGGTAGCCTGGGAGACACAAACAAGGTATCAGTAGAGGTAATTGAAGTTTTTATGTTAGAAGGAAAGAGTAGCAACAGCAATATGCAAATTTAGCTCAACTACTGTCTATGTGAACACAAAACTCCACATTAAAGAAAAAGGATGAAATATATATTAAATACATATATTTCAGTATCTACTATGCCATACAAAATTTCTAGTATTCAACAAAAAATTCTGAGACATAACAAGGTAAATATAAAAGGCAAAAGAAATATACTTGCAGTCTGATGAGACAAAGCAATCATCAAAACAAGACATATATAACACAGATGTTGGAACTATCAGAGAGGAAAAAAATAAAGAATAAAAAAAAAATAAAGAATGTGCATATTTGGACTTTTTTCCTATAAGTGATATTGCACCATGTAAAGATTTTAAATAGAAAAATGATGTGGTCAGAATTGCACTTTAAATAAATCCCACTGGTAGCTGTATGGAGAACAGATTTTACCAGGATGCAACATGTGAGAAGATAATTGGTAAGAAAGACACTGAAAAAGCCCCGGTGAATGTTTTGTCAGTCAGATTTCTAGCAAGGCAAAAGTTCTTGCATACTCAATTGAGATGACCAGGAAACAGAAGACACATGCAACATGGATGAAGTAAGTTTAATGAGGAGCAATTTAAAAAGATGTGAGTGAGGTATGGAAACAAAGTTTGCTGAGGTACTCAAGAATTCCTAGAAGTATGGATTACCACAGTTTACATGGGACAGAGGAGAAAACAGTGTTAGTGGGGCCTGGTTGAGAGCTGGAACAGTAGGAGATGGGTCACCAGAAAGAAGCTCTAGCCTTTGAGGCCAAAAACCATTGTCAGAACCATGTGAAAGAAGGTAAAGAAAAAATATATTTATTTTCACTCTCTAATTGGTAGAAGAAATGGACACTGTAAGGATTATAAAACAAAAGTGCTTCTCTCTTACTTTTTCTTCTCCAGCATGATGTATTAAGGAAGGAACAGCAAGAAAAACTACCAGCTGAGACAGTACAACAGGACAGACCTCGGCCAAAGACCCGGGGAAGGACCACCTATTAGAGGACATCTGAGAACACAAACCAAAGAGAGGCCTACATGAAAACTTGGGAAGAGCAGCAGGCCCTGGCAGCTCTCCTCTCTACTGTGTAGTCAGTGCTATCAGAAAGGGTGTGACTGGCAATAATCCCAAAGTCATTCTGAGCTAAATTTAGTGGTAAGTTCACATTTCACTTCCATGCCAATCACGACTGCTGTGAAAAGTTGTCGTCATCATCACCATCACAATGACAAAAGTTTCCATTCTGATGAGTGTTGCCCTGCACAATTTTAGTAGACACTAAGAAAAATGTTTACATCTCTAGAAAAGTCCATGGAAGCCAGAGAGACAAGACTACATGTTGTAGGCCACATAGATGGGAACTAGCTGTTCTGCCAAGAAGCCATCTCAGAGGTGCATGCACTGTTTCTTTCCACAGGAGTTGATAGGAATGACACCAATGTCCACCACCACCACCAATAAGAGGTATCTCTTATTCCCCATATGCTGATAATGGAAATCAGGTTTCTTGTCACTATTTTAATTAATCTTCTTTATACATTGTTGTGTTGAGTGTTTTCAAGCAGTAATTTCTGAATATTCCATACAATGCACTGGAACAATTGTTGAATAGGGCCTTAAACCAAGTGTTACTTGATATCACCCACATAATAATTACTGTCATTAATTGAGTGGCTTCCATGTTTAAGTCAATTTAATGAGTTCTTTACATTCTTTATCTGATTTGATCATCACCACACTTTGAGGCATGCATTATTAACTGTAGAAGTTTCGGGTGAAAAGAATAAAGCCCAGAGAGGATAAATAATCCAGAGTCATATAGAAAGTAAGTGTATGAGGCAGGATTGAAACTCAAGATTGTCTCATTCAAAATGTTTACATTTAATCATAATGTTCTTATGGTCAGATTATGAAATGTAATTGCAAAGACAAATATCCCACTCACAAAATAGCTATGACCTCAACACATATTACAAAGCTACAGGGGTCAAAACAGCATAGAACTGGCACAAGAATAGACGTTGATCAATGGAATAGAATTGAGAATTCAGAAATATACCCTCACAACTATGGCCAATTTGTTTTTGACAGGACTGCCAGGTCTACTCAGTTGGGAAAGAAATGGTGCTTGTGCAATTGGATATCCATATGCAAAAGAATGAAAGAAAACCCCTATCTCATACTGTATTAAAAAAAATAACTCAAAATGAATCTAAAACTTAATTATAAAAGCCAAGACTATAAAAATCCTAGAAGAAAATGTAGGGAATCATCTTCAGGATCTTTTGGTAAGCCATTGTTTCTTTGACTTTATACCCAAAGCACAAGAAACAAAAAGAAAAGAAAAAAGATGTATAAATTGGACATCAACAAAACGAAAAACTTCTGTGCCTCAAGAGACTTTGTCACAAAATTGAAAAAACAACCTACTCAGTGGGAAAAAATATTTAGAAACCACATATCCAAAAAGGTTTTAATATCTGGAATATATAAAGAAAACCTACAACTAAACAATAAAATGACAAACAACCCAATTGAAAAATGTACAAAAGACTCATTTCTTCAAAGAGGATATGCAAATGGCTAAAAAGCACATGAAAAGATGCTCAACATCAATGGCTATTAGGGAAATGCAAATCAAAACCACGAGATATCATTCCACAACCATTAGAATGGCTACCATTAAAAAACAGAAAATCACAAGTAATGGAGATGATGTGGAGAAATAGGAACACTCATTCATTGCTGGTGTGAATGTAAAATGGTGCAGCTGCTCTGGAAGACAGATTGGCAGTTCCTCAGAAAGCTAAATATAGACTTACTGTATGAGCCAGCAATCCTGCTATTAGGTATATACCCAGAAGAATTGAAAGTAGGGACTTGAACAGATATTTGCATAGCAATGTTCTTAGTGGTATTATTCACAATTACCAAAAGATAGAAATAATCCAAGTGTCCATTACTCAATGAATAAACAAAATGGGGTATGCACATACAATGGAATATTATTCAGCCATAAAAATGAATGAAGTCTTGATGCATGTGACAACATGAATAAACTTTGAGGACATTTGCTGAGTGAAAGAGGCCAGACCAAAAAAAAAAA
>JAQZBX010016327.1:0-13555 GCA_029593785.1 Cabassous unicinctus | reverse complement strand
GATTGCACAATATTGTGGGTGTAATGAACAGAACTGGACTATAGGTGAATGTGGCTAAAAAGGCAATATTCAGGTTGTACATGTTACTAGAGTAAAAATTAAAAGATAGTACATAGTACTGTATAACACAGTGCTCCCTATTCTAGATGATTGATGATAGTTAATCTTACAAGTATAAGAATGTTCTTTCATGGATTATAACAAATGCACAACACTAATACAAGGTAATAAAAATAGGGTGGTATATGGGGAAAAAAATACACCTAATGTAAACTATGGAAATAGTTAATAGCACTATTTTTATAATCCTTCATCAATTGTAACAATGGTAACTACTGTTAAAAAATAGTCCAATTATAATAAAGTGCTATCATCAATTGTAACAAATTTTTCACACTAAGGCATGGTGTTGGGAACAGTATATGGAAATCTTGTATTTTATGTGTATTGTTCCATAAACCCACAAATTCTCTACTAAAAAAACATAAATTTTTAAAAGTTATGCAAGATAGTGCATAATTAAATGAAAGCAGTTTTCCACAGAAATCAATTGATTGGCTGGATAATTTTGAAAATAATAGGAAGTGGAGAAATTAGCATTGCTATAAATAATCAATAAAATAATAAAGAGCAAAGATATCTGGGCCTTTAAGAATGGGTAGCTTGTATAAGAATTTTCAAGGACAGAATAAATAGTATTATGGACCAATTTTCTTAGACATTCTCCTTCTTAAAAATGATTGCAACTGAGACCCAATTTTACCTCTATGATTCCATAATTTATTGTATTTATATATCTCTTATTTTCTTGCCAAATTATTTATCATTGATGAAGAAGAGAACTTTCATAATGCTTGCAAAACTGACATTTTCTAATTATATGTAAGGGAAAAAAATCTACCCTCTTTCTAGCTGTGTCATATTTTATGGACCTGAAGCAAATTCAGTAATCCTAGAGTTAGCTTTGGGCCAAAATAATCAGAGTGCTTCCCTAAATAAGAGCTATAAAATCATAATATATAAATCCTATTTAAAAGCGTTTGTACAAGGTAAAATACAAAATACTGCATTTAGTAATAAAAGGTCTGTTTCTGATATTTGTATAGTAACAGTGTTTTCATAGTTGAGATTACTTTTCCATTCCTTTGTCTTCACAGCTACCTGACAGCTGATTTGTGAGTTTGTGTCACAGTTGGATGGTGTGCACCCATCTAAGAAATGACAAACATAAGACCTCTTGGAACAGATGGAAGACACCCATGGATGGTTTCATCTACTTAGGGGATTGGTAAATTAACTGAGGAGTTTGGGTTCTGATATTGAAATAGTTGCCTGCTAGAGTCACTGCAGACGTTGCTGATGACAGCTGCTGTCTTTAAGTATTCTAAACTCTTAGTGATGCCTGAGCTCTCCAGACTTTTCATTTTACATTTGGAAAATAAGTTCCAGAAATAACTGTTTTCATTTTCCTTTCATTTAATTTTTTGTTTTCAATTTTATTTTAGGATTCTTCTTATACTGAAGAGGAAGTATCTTGGGGTATGGGTGGGAGTATAGGGAATACATTGTGGATGTGGAAAAGAAGGGGATGTTTGTAAAATAAATATACAGTTTCAAGATTGCAATTTCACAGATTTTCTGTTAAAAGTTTTCTCATAAATCCTTTCCTTTTATAATAAAACGGTCAACTTTCATAATCTGAAAACCTGACTGGCCCATATTCCTAATTCCAAAAGACCAGGATATGTAATTTGGGATGTTCCTACTGACATCATTACCTTTCCTCTTCCCCAAAATCAAGGATTCTTTCTAGAATAAGAAGTGTTACCTTTTGAACATAATTTATCCTTGACTGAGTTTTAAAAATTTCATAACCTTGTGATTACTTCCAGATATTCCTCTTTGATTATTGTTTGTTTGTGCTGTTGTTGTTTTTGATGTCTGGTTTTTGGTCAGTTATATTCCTCAATTAAGAAAAGTAAAAAATAAAAAATAAAAAATAAAAAATAAAAAAAAGTAATTTTTTGAAAGTTGATAATATGATTTTTTAAATTATTGCACTTATAAGCTATATTTACACTAATACTTCATATGCATATAGACCATATATAAATTGATATAGTTAATTTTCATAATTTAGCTCTATTCAGTCCCTTTTAACATTATTAATGAAATACGTCACTGATAAAATTTAGACATTTTTTCCAGTAGTGTTCCAGCCATAGCTGCATCTTTACTTACCATCTCAAGTAATAATATGGAAAGCCAAATAGCACACTAAATAATTTCATGGATAAAGCTAACTTGGGAATAGTTGATAAATAGTTGATAAATAGAAGAACAATGAAACAAAATTATAATAATGATGTAAAAATGTCAGAGGAAAAAAGTTTTTAAAAATTTAATTTGAGAAAAGATGGTTTCTTAGAAAATGTGACTAGGCTCTTACCTGTCTTTTTCTTTATTAAAAATATTTGTGCTTATATAAATCCTGATTAGAAACCTACAGAAAAATGAACAGGTAATGATTGTTTACTTCAGGCTTTGGAAAACTGGCAGTGTTTGATTGTCAGTTCACAATAATTTAACTGCTTAAGACCATATGGAATAAATTTTAGCCATCCTTCATGACGCTGATTGTTTTCTTTTAGGTTGCTGTTAAGGTATAATTTATTACAAGACATGAGTGTATTTTTTCTATTTTGGACAATGTATAAGACTTTTAAGACAGAATATCCAGCTCACTGCTTTTTATATTAACCTCTTTTTGTGTTAATACTAATCACATATTTTGACTCAATTTATCGAAGAAAGTTTACTTAAGGAAATACCAGGGGAACTCATTTAGTTTATTAGCATTAGTCCATCACGCTTGTCTCAATCAAATGCATTAGTAGACACCTAAATGAGCAATATGCTCTTTTAGGGCTATTGGGATGACAAAATAAGTAATTATACCAGAACATCACATTTGACATATTCATTATTTGCTTTCTTCCCATGGCTATGTGTTCAAGCACCGTTATATCTACTACCATTACTTATTATTCAGCCACTAAACCTAGTTCAATAACGTTGAGTCCTTTCTGACAATGAGCCAACTCCCAGGTTCAGCTAGTAAATTGCCCTAGTTTGAATCTTGATATTCAATATAGGCATTACATTTTTGTAGGCAGGAGGATGGAACAATGGAAGTATTATTTTAGACTTCTTATAAATAATGTATCTAAAATGTGCAGCATAGATTGGAAAGGAGTAGAAAAAGAAAAAAGAGACTATTACAATAGTTCAAAACTGAATGACATGGACCTGGGCTAGGGTGAATATATAGGCTATGTTAAGAATGAGATAGATGTAGTTGGAATAATAATATGGAGAAAAAAATCAACAGGACTTTTTAACTGAAGGAACAAGGGAAAAAGAAAAATGTTGCATCGTTTTGAAATCCAGGTAATTGAGAGACAAGAGTATCCTGAGAAGAAATAGGAAATGCCAGAGAAGAATTTGATTCATTGTAAAATATATAGATGATTCTTTACATACTTAATTTGAGGCTAATGCATTCAGGTGAAGACAGTATTCATGAAAATTCAGAATCAAAATCTGAATAAAAGATCAGGATTGGATATTTATAATTGGAAGTTATGAATGCAGGAGTAATATATGAATCTGTGATGGTAGATGAGATCTAATAATAAAAGAGAGCATAATGGAAGGAGGCTGAAACATAAGTGTTTCATTTATATTAAGAGTAAGAATGGAGTCATTGAAAGATACAGAGAAGAGATGTCAGAAGACAGGAGGAAAACAGAAATAGTGTAAACTCAAAAAAATGTCAAGAAAGGGATGTCAGGAAAGAAGGGAGGAAGGAAAGAGGAAGAGGAAGGAAGTTCTTTCTTTTAATTAAAAAATGATTCTTAATAACAAAATTGCACCTTAAAATGTTTGAAATTATATTTGGTAATTTGGAGTTTAAAAAAAAACACAAAATATGAAGAATATTATATAATAAAGGATAATTTCACCTGAAAGGTAATTGATGAGTTTTAATTTAGATAAATTCTATACTGACCTTAAGTTGAGAAATATATATTATATATTTCAATTATTTTTATATTTAAAGAAGCTTTAGACTACATAAATGTTACATAAAAGATATAATGTATTCCCATATAAGCCCCACTCCCTCCCCCTCCCACACTTTCCCACATCACCAACATCCCTTATTAGTGTTGTACATTTGTTACAATTGATGAAACCATATTGAAGCATTGCTACTAACTATGGATTACAGTTTCATTATAGTATACACTCTGTCCTGCACAATTTTGTAGGTTATGACAAAATATACAATGGCCTGTATCCATCACTGCAATGTCATGCAAGACAAGACCAATGTGATGAAAATGCCCCTATATTACACCTATTCTTCCCTCTCCCATCCCTTAGAACCTTTGGTGGCCACTGACTTTATACCAATGATAAGAGTTTTTCCATTCCTAGAATAATAATAAGTCTATAGTAGAATAATAGTAAGTCACTTTACTCCAATGTTCATTCCCCAGTCTTGTGGATTTTGGGATGGTGAAGCCCTCTCTCCTTCTAATTGAAAGAGAGCTTAGATCCCATGAGGCAGATAGATGAAACTATCTCGCTTGCAGTTGCAGATTCTCTCTTCTCCATGGGATGGATGTTGTCCATCATCATTTCCTTGTTAGTTGTCCTGGGTGAGTCCAATGAACTGGAAAGCAAGTGTTGCAACTCTGCTGAAATTCTGGGCTCAACTGGCCCATGGACAGATCAAAGGTTGAAGTCTCTAGGTCATATATTTATCAAGTAAAGTGATAATTATAGGTTCAAGTAAAAAGGGCAAAAGAGCCAAGTGTAGAGAACCTATAAATGGCTCTAACTCTGTTACACTGGGGAGCATAAACTCCAAAGTAAGGCCCACTGACAGGGTGCTGAATTCCTGAGCTGTCTGCCCTGCTTATAGTTACTGAATGTCTCCAGAGGCCTCAAGAGCCCCACTGTTTGAGACACTGTTTACTGGGGCCATCAATGAGGTCCTGCTGAGACTTGCATAAGCTTAACCACTGGAATGAGCTCCTGATTCACTTTGAAGTCTCTTAACCATAAAAACTCATTTGTATTTACCATTTACCCCTTTTGGTCAAGGTCTTTTTCCAGATGCATTGATAGTTGGCACTTGGTAATAATCCCTCAGTGCCAGGGAGGTTCATAACAGGGAGTCATGCCCCACACCAGGGGGACGCTAGTACATTAAATGCTGAGTTTGGCTTAGAGAGAGGCTACATTTGAGCAACAAGGAGGCTCTCAGGAGGTAAATCTTAGGCAGTATATAATTCTTGGCTAATTTTCAATTTCACAAGAAAAGGTTCATAAGTACAGTTATCAATATCAAGGGCCTGGTGTAATGGTCTGTCTTCCTTCATTAAGCACTGCCCTTGCACTGAGGGGATTCCTGCTATACTATTAGAGAATGTAGCAGAACTCCCCAGTATGGCAGTTCAATATTCTTTCAGTTTTCATGTGGATCTCCACCCACCGTGAAAAATATTATGAGCACTTGAACATATTCAAATGCTTTAGAGACATGCCCCAAGTGAACCCCTTCTTATGCATCCCCCCCATTACTGACACCCTGCACCAGTGATCTTCCCCTACCACTGTTGGGACACTTCTGTGACCCAAAACCTCTCTAAAAATGAAGCCAACAAAATAACCAAATAAAATTAATAAGAAAATGAAATAAAAATGTTAAAAATAACAAACAAAATACAAAAAAAATAAAAATTAAAATAACAAAAATTGTTTTTAAATTGTTTAGATGCTGTGCTTTTCATCACTGTAAGATCTGTTGTCCTGTATGTACAGAGATATTTTCTTCCATATATCCCCCCAGGGTGTTTTTTTTTGTTTTTTTTTTTTCCATTTTCTCTTCAAAGAAGTTTTAGGATACAGAAAAGCCACAAAAAGAATATAGGGGATTCGCATATACTAAATGCCCTCCCCCTTTTCCCCACTCCTCTATTAATAGCATTTTACATCTGGATGGTACATTTGTTACAATTGATCTACAAATATTGAAACATTGCTACTAATGATATATTTTTAATTGTATAGAATGGCTAAACATATACTTTTAGGTTAAACAATATGAACAAATAAGAATAGAAACAATGGTTCCTGCATTCTAGTGAAGGTTGTTTACAAAACTCCTTTTTCCCACTTTACAAAGATACACTCTTGCTTCACTCTCAAAACAAATTTGAATCCCGAACACTTAACAAAATATATAAAGATCTAAAAGAACAGAACAACAGAAGTGGCCAAAATCATTTCAAATTTGATTCCATTTTAAAACAGATCATAGAATTCTTCTCTACAGTAAAAAAGAATCAATTTTCTGATACATGCCACCACATGGATTAATTTCAAAAGCATTACCTTAAGTGAAAGAAGGCAGACGCAGAAAGGTACACCCTATATGATTCCATATAAATGGCATTGTATAAAAGGCAAATCTATGGAGCCAATTTAAAAAATCATCATTGTCAAGGGGTAAGTTTGAGAGGCAGGGAATTGAGTGCCAACAGGAACAAGGGACTTTTTTGAAGTGATGGACATCATCTATATTTTGATTTTGGGGATGGTCACACAACTGTGTGCATTTGTCAGACCATCAAACTTTCCTTTTAAAAAGCAGTGAAGTTTCCTGAATGTAAAATTTACTTCGATATACATGATTTTAAAGAAAAAGTAAAGGTCATATGCTATCAGACATGAAGAATGGTTTCTCAAAGAATTAAATTGTAGATGATAGCTGTGAGTATTATCCCTATTAGTGATCTTACAATGAAGTTTTTAATGATTCAAAAATTCTATGGAGACATACATATATATGGTTTATTTTGTTTATTTATTGTTATAATCTGAAATTTCCAGGAGTTTATATATATATATACATTTATGCATATATGCATATATATGAAAGGTTTGGGACATGTCCTTACTAATTTCTTAAATGTTCATATTATTTGATCCTGTAAGTTTCTAGTTTTATGTAGTAAATTTTACATAGCCTGAAGATAAACTGTCTTTACTTACATCTCACAGGTTTTTTTTAACAACAAATGAAAAGTCATAAATATGACAGAGTTTTAAGATAGAGTATAACATGATTTCATTAGACAAATACTTCATCTCAAAACAATTTCTCCATTGCTTTATGATAGCTGGATATGATATGTATAATTTTTGTATGACTGAATACATTGCCATTTTGATTATCTAGAAATCCTGCAATAATTACATTTTGTGAAAAATAATTCAAACTTAGCTTAATTGAAATAATTTTATGTATATATGCCATTTTATATATAAAATTTTGAATGATCCTTTCCAAGATTGGAGATTAAAACTACATTTTATAATCATTTTCCTTAGGAGCTAATACAGTGAAATGAACTAGTCCTTAAATTATTGGAATGATATACTTAATTTAGCTAAATACCCTGGGTTAACCCAATATCTGAACCTAAAACTTAATATAAATTTATATATTTCCTTTACAATCTATCATTTCTGTATGCTCTGAAATGTCATTAATTTAATTCACCTATCCTGTAAGTAGGAAAAGCTATTAATATATTTTCTTTTAAAGATGAGTCATTTGGAATTAAAAATAGATTTAGCATTTGTCCAGGGATTGTTATATGGTTAAACATGATTAAGATGATTACAATATATTTATAAAGCAGACCAAGATTGGGTTTATTACCATCAACATAGTTAATTCAAAGACCCTTCATTTAGTGTCTTTTCCACTGTGGGTATTCTTTGATTATCGAGGCAGTGTGGGAAAGATCTTTCCTAATTTATAAACCACATTTTATTTTCAACATGAAGTGCTAAACCTATTGAACCATAGACCTTCAGTGAATTGATCCCTTCACTTGAGGTATTTACCACTCCAGTAAATTAGGTGTACATAATAACCAGCTGTCAACCTCCAGATGCAATAGAGTCAAGCTGCATAAATTCCCATCCTTTCAGACACACATATTTTGATGCCTTTCTCTAAGAACTTGGTCTACTGCTGCTGTAAATAATTTCTTTCTGTTGAAATTAATTTCATGCCATCTTTGTTTTTATTTATTTAAGCATAAGTAGTATCTGTGATAATAAATGCTTAACCATAGTAGCAATACTGTCCAAATTTTAAAAGAGGATGTTTTGTCAAACAGATGTTCAGAATTAAAATTAACTCCACTAAAATTTTATATCTAATAAGTGAGTAGCACATTTTCTTAACAAAATTATCATCTATATCCTAAAGAGTACATTCTCCATCCAGTGAATTACAATACTGTTTATACATTAATTTTAACTTTGCCAATTAATGAAGAAATGGAGGAACATTTTTAATAGCTTAAAAGGCCAGTCCCAGAATAGTGTTGATTGACAAAATGGATGATATAAATGACCATGGCAAGTAAACTCAACTATTAAGGAAAGGCTATTTTCTAAAATTAAAATTAAAATTTCCATAAGTTCTTGGGTATGCTTGGGGAAAAAATGAAACACACACATACACACACATACTCACACACAGAGACTCACAAACACACACTCACACAATGAATAGTTTGCATATGCACCAAGTTAGAAAGAATAAGAGAGAAGATACAGTTCAATCCCAAATTTTCAGATATGTTCATTTCAAAAAATGATTACCATCAATCTGTTGTAGATCAGTTAAGGGAGAACCTACCTAAGAAAAACATGAAAGACAAAGGTCAGCAAAAAGTACTTAAGTACTTATTGAAAGATCCAAGCATGCCATTTTGGAACTGTATCTTAATTTGAAAAGTTGATGACATTACAGTTGTAAGTAGATTGCTCAATAAGTAGCAAATGCTGACTGAGACAGTCAAGAGCCAATTGATATTTTCTCAGTCAAAATAATAAATGGAGAACAAAACTCTATTGACAATGCTCATAAAATAGTTTTATGATTGACAAAGAAATCATGATGTGAAACACAATTTTATGTAAGTATTCTTGGTGGTTGTGGAAATATTTTTAAAAATTATTGTGCTAATAGTTTAGCAAAAATTAAATATTAGCACATGAGTGATTATCAGTGTCTCATTTTAAATTAGGGGTTTTAAAATGGGGACATTTTGCAAAATTTCTTTTCTAAATTCTAAAAGAACAACATTAATAAAAAAGCAATGACAAATAATATTTCTACTTATTTCAGACAGATAAAATGAGTAGATAGAGCATAGACACATTAGTATTGAAAGACCTCTGTTTCCACAACAACATGATATCTTTCCCACATATACAGCATCACTGCTTCTTTCCTTAAGTATAAAGAGGAAACCCGACTCCCTGGACCAATTGAACATGCTACCATCACCACTATCCACCACCAAAACTTCTCTATCACCCCAAACAGAAACTGTACCAAGTAAGCATCAATTCCCAATTACTTACCTCTACCCAACACCTGTAACCTGCTATTCTAGTTTCTGACTTATGAATGTGTTTATTTTAATTACTTCATATCAGTGAGATGATACATTATTTGTTCTTTTGTGCCTGGCTTAATTCACAACATCATGTCATCAAGGTTCACCCACGTTGTTGCATGTATCACCAACTTTGCTCTAAAAGAATGTCTTTAAAACAACATAGGTAAAAACATATTATTTATGCTAACTTATTATATTGTATAAAGGGAATCCTTTTAAGGCCATATTTCTCAGTCAACATGATCCTGACGCTCATGATTTAAGAACTCAAAATGACATAGTAGGGCGAGTTGCTATACAATACATCATGGAAATACAAGCTCAAGTAAAATAGAAAATTCCAGCAACTATTTTATTACTTGCACAGCACAAAGGGTCCAAAAAAAAGCAGGGGAAGAGATTGCATCATGGTCAGTCCCCAGGGAGGCCAACTCCTTGTGTCACCTGCTGAAGTCAGGGCCAATGGATGGCAAATCCACATGCCCTGCTTCACATGGGAGATGAAAGACAAATCGTACCTGAGGGCTGATTGTTTATACATAGCAGGGGAAGAAGGCCCTGCCACTGAGCAAAAAACTTAATGTGAAGAGTTCCCTCCTTGACAAGGAGCTAGTACTGCTTATTCAAGTCTGGGGTTCAAAGTCTCATCAGGCCTTTCAATTAGACTTAACCTCTCCCTGGACTATGGAATGGAAACATATTGAAACATTTGCACAAAATCAAGGAAGAGAGGAAAAGGAAGGGATAGATGAGTGCTGGGAGATGGACTCTATGCTTATCCTTAACTTTGCCAGCAGAAGGAAACGCTACATAATAAAACACTATATAAATTAGATGAAAGAACCATGAGCTTCTTCCATGCTCGGATTCTTAGTAGGTACTATTAACATCTTGGTGAAATCCTACAAGGACAAGGAATGTTTAATACCCCAAAAAATATCTTCTCCCCAGGACAACTCCAAAACTAAAAATATTATTTAAAAAAAATAGTTAGATGATATGTTATAAATCTATATTTTTTTCACTCCAATTAATGATATGCAAGCACACGCTTTAAAAATCAATATAACTTTTTCCTTGACTATTAATAAATTCGTATTCTGAGGTATCAGATAAATACTGCAATTGAGATATTTTCAGCACATCTAAAATAAATTGGCTTTGTTGGACGTTTTAAAAATTAAATGCATCGTCTAATCATTAAAGCATTCTAGATGGAAAATAGCATCCCTAGATTACAAAGAAATGAAAGCTTTGCCCCTTAGAACTCACTCTTGTTGTAATACAGACCTGTTTTCTTACATTCAGTGGTCCAACTCTTTTCAATTCACGATGTCCCTTTTCTGCCTTCCTGTGTTGTGTCTATTATTTTTTCTAGATACAAAATTATCTGCAGCACTCCCTTGTCATTAAATGGATAATAATTTACAGTAATTTGATATGAAAAGTTAATGAAGGTAAACTCTTTGAGTACTAGCATTGCTGAATAACATCTTGAATTGACCATTGCTGAATAACATCTTGAATTGACCTTCAATGATATTTTAGATAGCTTGGATTTTTAGGCTCCAAATTATTTTCATTCAGTATTTTAAAGTCATTGCTCCACTGTTAACAAACAGGGATGGTGAAAACTTGGTGCCAGTAAAAATGTTTCCATTGATAATGGCATGACTTATTTTATTTCTTTTTTTGTCCTTGTCTTTGTCTACACAACTCATCCTTTAAATCTTTTCAATGTTTCTACTTATCCTTGTGCTCAAAAAGTTGTTGTGATATATATTGGTGCAAGTCATATTTTGCTTATCCTATTTGTTTCTCAAAGTTAGGAAAAAGAGTATAATATCAGCATCCTTCAAAATGAAGACTCTGTGATAAATCATCCACTGTTACATATTTCTGCTGGGGGGGTGCGGTTCAAAAGCTTCTAGTATACCCATCATCCTTATGATATATGATGAAAATGACCAATCTTCTCTCCTCTTAGTCCCTCTTAGCCTCAGGTGGCCCATTGAACTAAACCATTCAGAAGGCAAGGAGGTCTGCTTAATGGAGAATAAACTATTTCATTTTCTCAGGTCACATTTAAAATTGAGAAATATAATATGAAAAACAAACAATTATCCTGCCCAGATGTAAGACTTTTCTTTATAACTTCAGTAATAAGCCATGGTTTTCATTTAAAACTAAACCCTTTATTGCAGTTTTCCTTTATAATTTTTCTTTTTATGCTTTGGCTATGGTGGAAGAAGAAAAAAATTTACCATTATTTCATACCTTATCATGACAATCTCTTTTCAGATCAGTTTGACAGGGATAATCATCATACCAAAAATATGACTATCATAGTTATATACCCCTCTCTGGATACATTTTGAATTGCATATGGGATAATTGAATTGGATTACTTGAAGACATTTTTGAAATTGAATATGAGGTGGAACGTTACATAAGCTTATGCTTCTATATTAGTGCATACAAGTGTTTGCATTTACTCGAGAAACCAAAGGGTGGGCAGTGGTATACATCTCTAATTGGACTTGTTTTTTCTTTTTTACAAATATAAACCCATAAAAAATGGGTGTCTTGGTCTGGTGAAAAAAATCATAGAATATGTGAATATAAACGCTCTTGATACCCTTGGCTTCTACTGTGTTGATATGCTCAATTAATGAAGAAATGAATGAAGCCACAGTATAAGGAAGGAAGAAACAAAAGCTGGTGAGAATATACTCTGTTCTTTTCAAAGTCTCTGTTTCTAGTAATGGCTATGGACAAACTATCACTATGTCTTTCCTTGGGATCAGTAAGCATTCTAATTAAGTCACCTATTTACCAAAGCCAGATTAAGATGGATACCTGCCCTTTACACTTGCAAAATAAAAAATAATTTACAGAATGTAACTTAATAAATATTCATAATTCTAAATGCTGACCATACCTTACACTTCCAAGACACAAAAAAACTTATTATATCACCTCTAATATATTTGCAAGCAAAACAAGTAACAAAAAATAAAGCTTTGCCTATGATAATGGTATATGTGTTTTAGTATTTGACTTGTTTACTTTCTAATTAAAATTAAAAATTATTTCATTTGCAATACATTCTCATCAATCAGAATGTACAGAAAAATTTGTAGCCTCTACAGAACTGTTTCACAAAAAAGTTATATTTTGTTCTCTTAAAATGCATGAAGAAATATTATCATCAATTTCAACAATCTTCACAGTAGGAATGCAAACATAGCAAAAAGGAAAGCACAGCTTCTGCCGCATTTGTATGTAGAAGATGATTTGTTTACCTTATTAGCAAAATCAACTGAGTGAAGCCAAACTGGACCTGTCTGAAAGATTCTGTTGGTGCATTTTTTTCCTGGATGGTTCATATATAGTTGTTGCACTGAAAGAACTAAATCTTTTGTTTGTATCAGATCTTTCTGTATACATTAAGACCTGCATGTAGGTCTCAATTTTATTGTTCAGTTGGACATAATGGAACCCTTCATAAATTGTGAAAAAAGTACTACAATATATTATAGAATTGTACTAGGAAATGCACAAAGTTTCTATTTGTGGATTCCTGGGGAAGATGGGAGAGTAGGGAGTTCCAGGACTCCGTCCTTCCACCAAAGCTATTATACAGGCAAGGATTGTATGAAACAACTAATGTGAAACTCCAAAGGCCAGAAGAACACTGTGCAGCATCCAGGGAAGAGCAGGAGCAAGAGGCTGATAAATTATGGTAAAGAACTATAATTGCTCTCTCTGCAAGGTGGCTACCAGTGCCCATCCCCAACTCTCACTGCAAGCCACCATGGTGACCAGTCCTGGCTGGCTGCTGCTGACACAAAGGGACATGAAAGAGCATCTTCCCCAACAACAAGGGTGTGCATGGTGGATCACTGACCATAGCTTTTGATTAGCAAATTTGGACTGCTGGGTCCCGGCTCTGAAGGCAGCTAATGTTTCAACCCATCCAGACAAATGCA
>JAQZBX010016326.1:0-36596 GCA_029593785.1 Cabassous unicinctus | reverse complement strand
AAAAAAAAAAAAAAAAACTTGAATAGATATTTTTCCAAAGAAGATACATAAATGGCTAATGAGCACATGAAAAGATGTCCAACATCGTTAGCCATTAGGGAAGTGCTGATGAAAACCTTAATGATATGCTACTTCATACCCACTAGAATGGCTATTATTAAAAAATGGAAAAATAACAATTGTTGGTGAGGATGCAAAGAAATAGGAACTCTTGTGCAATGTTGGTGGGAATGTAAAATGGTGCTACCACTGTGGAAAATAGGTTGGCAGTTCCTCAGAAAGTTAAGTGTAGAATTACCATATGACCTGACAACCCCACGTCTAGATATCTACCCCAAAGTATTGAAAGCAGGGAATCATGCAGAATCTGTACACCAGTGTTCATAGCAGCATTATCACAATTGCCGAAAGGTGGAAGCAACCCAAGTGTCCATCAATGGGTGAATGGATATACAAAATGTGGAATATTATTCAACCATAGAAAGGAATGAAGTTCTGATGCATGCAACAATATGGATGAACCTTGAAGACATCATCTTAAATGAAATAAGCCAGACACAAAAAGAAAAATATTATATGATCTCACTTATATGAAATAACTAGAACAAGCAAATTCATAGAGACAGAAAGTGTATTACTGGATAATAGGGGCAGAAGTGAGGGTGGTGAATAGGGAGTCATGCTTAGCGGGTTCAGAGTTTATTTTGGGGTGATGCATAAGTGTTGGTAGTGGGTGGTAGCAATGATAGTAAACATCGTGAATGTAATTAACGCCACTAAATTGTGTGCTTGAATGTAGTTAAAATGGAAAATGGTATGTTGTATATATGCTACCAAAATAAAAAGTAAAAAAAAAAAAAAAAAAAAAAAAAAAAAAAAAAAAAGAGGCATCTGCATGTGTCTATCAGAGAGACCTCTTACTAAGATGGCCTGAATCCTCTCTTCTTCTCAATTTGTCATGACTGAACCAGTGCATCTTTCCAGAATGAAATGGTCCCACTCAACTCTAGTAATATCATAATATTAAGAAGAAAATATCTCTTCCCAAGACCTCTGCTTGCTTAATCCTGTTCTCAGATGGAAAAGAGACTGGATCTCCCCCAAGCCAACCAAGAAAAGAGTTTGCTGTGGAGTCTCCACCCCAGCAAAGATATGGTGGGTGGAGCAGAATGAGACTCTTCCAGACAACATAATTGGAATGGGATTTCAGGAGACTGGGACAGCCTTATATTTTAGATTATTCTTTTGAGATTTTTTTTCCCACATAGACAATTAAAATTCCATTCCTCAGTTTAAAAAATAATGATACAAAACAAAACTGACAACACATTATGATATCTTGCTTATGTATGCAGAAATGGCAATTAATTTCCAGGCTAGACAAATTTGTTTCTTTGTTATTTTTAAGAAGAAAAATTATCGTATTAATGAGGTTTACAAGTCAATTAGCATACTTATTTTTGATAAATATTCACTTTTGTTTAAAAATCTTTTGTTTTTAAACTGTCATTTTATATATATGCTCAGCTTTTGTTTTTCATTTGCAAAATATTTTTGTATTTTTTAGCTTATTAAAAAGATGTTTTATCTGTTCTAGAATTTTAATGTTTTTTAATGTGTCTTCTTCCAATTTCATTAATATTATTTCATTTACTTTTATTTTCCTTTGGATGGATTCTTTTGCTATTCCCCTCACATGCAAGTCAATGAATGTTTAATTTAATTCTTGTCTCATTTTCATTTCTAGAAACAAAGGAACTACATTTCTTAAAAAACAAAACAAAACAGATAATGTGTCTTAATTGGGTAATGTTTCAACTCTTTTAAATGCCTTGCCTATTTTCTCAGATAAGAATAGGCCCTAAGTTGGAGTTTATAATTATCGTTTATCTCCACTTGTCATATGAAGAAACCAAGAGCTCAATAAGTTAATGAAATGACTTGTTTAAGGAAGAATAGTAAATTAGTGGCAAAATAAATTTTTTTACAAATTTCAAAGTTAAAATACTGTAATGATAATGCAGAAAGTCAACAGTGGAAAGTCTGGTCAAAATTATAATGGAGATACTTTCTGATCAATAGGTGGTCTCATCCAGTTGCAGGGTTACACCATTCACATGCTAACTCCCACATTTCCATCTCTATCTTCACTTCTTTCCTGAGCTCCAGTCTTGTATACCCAATTGATTACATGAATCTCCTTTTGGATGCCTCATAGACATCATAAATAGAACAAAATCAAACTGTGATTTCCACCCCTACCCTCAACAAGTTCTTCCTGCAAGTTCCTCCAGTTGCTCAGGATAAAACTCTTGGACTTGTCATTGCCTTCCCTTTCTCACACACCCTTCATCATATCCAGCATCCAATCCTGTTGGCTCTTCCTTTAAGACATAACAAGAGTTTAACCAATTCTGTTATAGGTTGGGCTCCTGGGAAGCAGACTCAGACCTAACTATTTGTGTGTTGGAAGTTATTAGGGATTGCTCTTGGATGGGAAGGGACAGCAGCAGGTTTGGTAGAGGAAAATTTGGACTGCAGTGTGGTCTCAGGTAAGGTCCAGCTTGCTTCACGGGTAGCTCCTAGACGGAAATGACTTTTTAGAGATGCCTCATATTGTGGAGAAGGAGCTACCCTTTATACAGCTGCATGGACCAGTCAGTGAATACAGACTGACCCTGGGAAGAGGATGTAACCTTACGGGAGTCAGCTCTCTTCATCCATGGGCAGTTTCCACAGAGGGCTGATAGCTAAAGACTGAAAGCCTGCAGCACTGCCAGCAGCTACAGAATCAGTTCTTCAGTGCCGAGAGGGGAATCTGCCAGCTCTTCCTAGTGTCCACTGCAACTCCTTTCCACCCCTACCATTATCACTACCACATTGGTTTAAGCCACCTGCATCCTTCACCAGGATAATTGGTCTCCAGTTGGCCTTCCTGTTGGTCTCTCTGCTGCCATTCTTGCCTCCCCTTGCCTATTTTTACCCCCATGGTCATTTGTCTATTCTGAACATAGGAGAGATTCTTCTTGAAGGAAAGGTGGATTATGATTTCTTATCTGAGCAATCCTTCCAGTGGTGTCCCACCTCATTCAGAGCAAAATCCAAAGTTCTTGTCATGGCTCACAGGGACCCCTCCTCCCTCCGGTTTCATCTTTCATCTTATTACCATTTTCCCTGCTCACCCCACTCTAGCCTCATTGGTCTTCTTGCTGTTACTGCACATTGATCAAGCACTTTCCTGTGTCTGGACATTTGCACTTGACGTTCTCTCTGCTGTGTCATCTCTGGTTGGTCTCAGCTGTGTCCTGCAGTAACTCATTTGGCTCATACCCTCACTTCCTTTAGGAATCTGCTCAGTTGTCGCTTGATAATAAGGCCTTCTCAGATCACCCTATATAAAACATCTAGCCCAACCTTCCCTGTCCTCCTTACCTTGTTTTAATTTTCTCCACAGAACTTAGCACCATCACTAACTATATATACATGTTGTTTATTGGTTTATTGTAAACCTCCCATCACTAGAATGTAAGCTTCAAGAGGGCAGGGCTATTGTCTGTTTTGTTCACTTCAGTATCCTGCTTAAAACAGTGCAAGCATATTATAGATACTCAGTAAATGTTTGTTGAATGGATAAATGGATTTAAGGGAAATCAGAAGGGTGTAATAGAAATCAGACAGACTATTTCATATGCCGACTTTACTGCTAAATAATTTTGGCAAGTTACTCTGATCCTCAGTTTCCACACTTATAAAATGGAGACAAAAGCCTTATAGTGTCATTAATTCATTCAAAATATTTATTGATTTCTTACCACGTTCCAGATATTATTTTCATGCTGAGTGTGATGACTAAACACTGTTCTGACTCCTACTAACATTTTAGTGAGGACACACAGAAAATATTCAAGAGAATAAATTAGAAAATAGGATAATTTTAAGGAATGATGACTGCCATAGAGGAAATAATCAGGGTGCTGTGATAGTGTTTGGAATGGGGAAAGTACTTCAGAAAGAGCAGTCAGGGAATGCTTTCTTGGGGGCCTGACATTGAGTTGGGACCTGGAAAGTGGACTAATGAGCAGGATCCTAATCTACTCTGAGAGTGGTGAAAGAGAGTGAGGTAGAAATGCATTTGGTGTGTAGATCTGTCAGAACGAAAGGCAAAGTGGCTGGAGGGTATTGAGGGAGGGGTGAGTGATAGGAGATGGAGTCGGAGATGTAGGAATGGCATGATTGTGAAAGGCCACGTTAAGCAGTTTGGATGTTTTTCTGAGCGCAGAGGAAAGCCACAGGCTGTTTGAGTTATGTAATGATCCCCTGACTCCTGTAGGAGAATAGTTTTGAGGAGGACAGGAAGCGAAGCAGGGAAACTAATTTTGAAAGCTGTTGAAGTGGTCCTAGAGAGACAATTTTGGCTCAAACTAGAGTGGTTACCAGGGAGCCAATGAAAAATGTAAGGTATATTTTGAATTAGTTCTCTTCGGGCTTGCTGGTGGATTGGGTCTGGGGTTAAGGGTAAGTATAGAACCAAGGAGAATACCTACCTATGTTTTGGGTTTGGGCAACAGGAGGATGGGTGGTTTGAAGGAAGAATTAGAGACTGTGTATGCAAATGTATGTTAGCTGATGATATATAATATAGCTAATATTTTTATTAATAACAATAATGATTAATGTATATTTTTTGAAATTCCACATGTTGATGTCTCTTGTGGAACTCTAAAAATTGGTGGACATCAGTTTATCTTGAATTTATTTCTCCAGATATGTAGGCCAGTTAAAATAAAATCCAGCTAACTGTTTGTGTTTAGATTTCATGCACAGTGACTGATTAATTTCTTTGCTTTGTCTCGGGTCAAGTTCACACTTCTACATTAACAGAACACCTCTATAGAAAATTTATTTAAACAATGTGGATTAGCCATTTTAAACATGTCAGATATATTTACATTCCAAGGTTTGGAATTCTCACCAAATTTTGCCCCCTTAAGAGGGAGTGGGGAGTGAATACATACACATTTACATTAGATTCTGAGGATAGTGTGATTCATTGTGCCCTTGGACTAAAGGAGTTAACTGTATTTGCTATTTTACAAGAAGAATCTCAAGAAAAGGAACAGAAATTGACACAAGCTGCAAAAGAAACCCCAGAAAGATCTGTAGAAATGTCCCCTTCCCGTGGCATGTCCAGGGACTCTTCTGACCCAACACTGGACATAGTCACCAGGTTCACAGATGTGGAAAAGTCACTGAGTATGGAAGTGTGCTTCTGAGGGACTCTGGATTGGGTCCCAAGCTTGTTCAAAGATATGACTTAATAATGCCGTGATGATTAATGTTTATTGTAATGCTTGTGTCAGGAGATTGCCTAATAGCCCTGAAGACCAAACAGTCTTCTCTCTGAAGAGCTCTCCCACATGAGTGACTGCATTGGAAGCGTCTTCAAGGACAGATCAATGTGTGTCCTCTGTATTGATATTTTAGGTATTTGAGGTTGTGTAATCAACTATACTCCTTGGATCTTTGGCTCCTTTGCTGAATTCTTAATCAATTTTGTAATATACATTATCACAACAGAAGGGTGATCTGACAAGGAGGGCTATTATTACTGGTTTGTGTTGCCAAGGTAGGCTGCTCAATCCATTTTCCTGATGGTTTTGGCATAATCTCTCCTGGCACCTCAGAAATGGGCAATGCAATGTTATGTCTCCTCTTGTGCTCTGGCTATAAATCAGGGTGATTTGAACAGACACAAAGTGAAACATGGAGGGACATTAATACATGGGGTAAATCACATCTCAACTCCCCATGCATAGTGATTCACCAAGGGAAATGTTTTGGTTCTAAAAGCATACTAATCAAAATTCAGTCTCATGAAGATTTCCAACCATCAGTAAAATGTTTATTAATTTCCTGCCTAATTTTCCAAATGACCAGCTAGCTTTATTTTTCTTGGGTCATTCTTCAAATAGAAAACTGTGTAATACATTCAATTTCTCTGCTTGAACCAAATTCCCAGCCTAGTATTATATATTGCCTATGAGTTACCTCCTGAAAGCTACCTTGTTGCTAAAATGTGGCCTCTCTCTAAGCCAAACTCATCATATAAATGCAATACCTTCCCCTTGGCATAGGATATGACTCCCAGGTATGAGCCTCCCTGGCACCAAGGGATTATTACCAAGTGCTGACTAATGATGCATCTGGAAAGAGTCCTTGACCAAAAAGGGGAAATATTAAATACAAATGAGTTTTTATGGATATGAGATTTCAAAGTGAGTTGGGAAGTCATTCCTGAGGTTATACTTATGCACATCTCAGCAGACATAATGTAAGGTATAGTCCATGGTTAGTAGCAATGCTTCAATATGTGTTCATCAATTGTAACAAATGTACCACACTAATGAAAGATGTTGTTAGTGTGGGAAAGTATGGGAAGGAGAGAGGAAGGGTATATGGGAATCCCCTATATTTATGAAGTAACGTTTATAGATTCTAAAGCTTCTTTAAAAATAAAAAATAAATAAATAAAATGAAAACAGGTATAAAAAACTTTTAAGACTCCACATGGTATATATTTAGTTCAAGGTATGATCTTTTGTACAATTTTACCTATTTTGGGGGAAGCCATTATTTCTCCTTGTTATTTTTATATACACAATGTCTAATTTTGGAGTCTCTTTTTCCTGTGAATTCAGAGTTAGGTGGGCTCATGGGAGCATCTGGGTTCTGACTTTCTGGCCCCTTTGCAGTTTCATTCATCTCTGAGATTCTTACTGTCATTTATTCACTAAAGACAATGACACACTAAGAGTACAAAATATCAGGGACAAAGATTGAAATTTCTCCCTTTGAAAGCCATTATTCAGGCAACAAACATTTATCAAGTGCCCACCATGCTTTGAGCTAGGCCCTGATGCAAACAATCTTGATTGTGAAAAACCAATTGCTGCTTACATGAGGTTATCTATGTGGAGGCAAGGAAGAGAGAATGAGAGGAGATATAATTTAGATTTTCACTTAGATTTCTCTTATACATTTGAGGCTTGGTATTTAGCATTCTAAATCTAGAATAAGGGGAAAGGCTAGCATCTGCCTGCATTATAGAATGTTAATACAGGTTCCCAGGGGAGGAAGTGACTGTTGTAGGAGAAAATGGAGAGGCGCCCCCAAAGCATGAATATAGTTGCATTTTTGCATTTCTATAAAATGTGTATATATATATAGGGCAGGTATGTTAAAAGTAAAGGTTAATGATTGTTAGAGCAGGAAATGAACTTTAGAGATCATCACATATAGAGATTTTCTAACTTTGGTGTATATCAGAATCTTTTAAGAAGATTGTAAAGAAATAAAGGGGGAAAGACCCTATCCCAATGACCAAGACATCTGCTCCCCAGGTGATTGTAAAACATGCTAAAGTCTCAGGACCACTTTTTGTCCAGTTTTTTTTTATTTTACAGCAGAGGAAACTGGTGTCCAGAGGGGTTAACATACTTGCCCAAGGTCATGCCAATTCCTTCCCCAGTTTAATTTTTTTGGCTATACACCAAGGCAAGAAAAAAAAATGCATCCACTTTGGGAAATGTCCAGAATTTTTTTTCCTGTTTTAAGATAGAAAAGAAAGGAAATATATAAGCAAATTAGGGGAAATATTCTGAAATATGTATTTGTGAGTATAGTCAAATATATCTTTTATAGCTATAAAATTTTGTGATAGATGAAACTATATATTTTCTATTTTCACACATTATATATATATATTTATTTATTAGAGAAGTTGTGAACTTACAAAACAGTCATGCATAATGTGCAGAATTTTCATATAACACCCCTCCACCAAGATCTTATATTGCTGTGGAACATTTGTTACAGATTATGAAAGAATATCATCAGACTATTACCACTAACTATGGTTCATAGCTTACATTTGGCATATTTTTCCATGCACCCCCTATTATGAACACTATGTATCAGTATTGTACATTTGTTATCGTTCATGAGAGAACACTCTTATACTTGAACTGTTAACCACAGTCCATCTTCTACCATATGGTTCACTGTGTTATACAGTCCCATGCCTTGTACAGTCCATCCAAAGTGTACACTCAGTGGTTCTCACTTTCATCACAGAGCTGTGCCTCAGTAAATTTTTGAACATTTTCCTTAGTCAAAAAGAAAAAAATCCCATAACCCCCTATTAATTAACACTTAATGTTGCTATAGTACCTTCTTTGGCATTGATGCAAGAATATTAAAATATTGTTGTTAACTATAGTCCATAAGTTACATTATTTGTATTTTTCCAATGCATCACCATATTCTTACCACCTTGTAATAGTGGTGTGCATGTGTTTTAGTTTATAGAAGAACATTCTTGTATTTGTATTATTAACTACAATCCTCATCCACCTGCGGTTCACTATGTTATTCAGTCCCTAGATTATTCTCTAGCTTTCTTTCAATTGACATTTACATCCCTAGACTACCCCCTTTCAGCCACAATCCCATTTACAAACAAGCTATGTTAGTTATACTCACTTTAATGTGTTACCATCAACACTATCCACTTCCACACATTTAGAGTCAAGTTAATTAAAAATTCTACATACATTAATCCCTTCTCAGCCCTCATCCTAGTAACCTATACTCTAGGTTTTAACTGTATATGCTTATTTTTTGTATTTACTTCATATTAGTGAGTATATACAATGTTGCCCTTTTTAAAAAAAGATTTATTTATTTATCCCCTCCCCAGCCACCCCCCCCCATTGTTTTGCTCTTGCTGTTTGCTCTCTGTGTCCATTCGCTGTGTGTTCTTCTGTGTCTGCTTGTCTTCTCTTTAGGCAGTTCTGGGAACCGATTCTGGGACCTTCTGGAGTAGGAGAGAGGGGCTTAATCTTTTGTGCCACCTCAGCTCCCTGGTCTGCTGCGTCTCTTATTGTCTCTCCTCTGTCTCTTTTTGTTGCATCATCTTGCTGCGCCAACTCTCCATACAGGTCAGCACACCTGCACGGGCCAGCACTCCTGCGCAGGCCAGCGCTCTGCTCAAGCCAGCTTGCGGCACGGGCCAGCTTGCCTTCATTAGGAGGCCCTGGGAATCGAACCCTGGACTTCCTATATGGTAGACAGGAGCCCAATCACTTGAGCCACATCTGCTTCCCCTATTTTGTCCTTTTGTGTCTGACATTTTACTCAGCATTATGTATTCAAGGTTCATCCTTGTTATCATATGTCCCGCAATTCATTTCTTCTTACAGAAGCATATTATTCCATCATGTGTATGTACCACATTTTGTTTATCCATTCATCAGTTGATGGACACTTGGGTTGTTTCCATCTTTTGGCAATTGTGAATAATGTTGCTATGAAAATCAGTGTACAAATGTCTGTTCATGTCACTGTTTTCAGTTCTTCTGGATATATTCCCAGTAGAGGGAATGCCAGATCATATGGCAATTCTACTCTATTTAGCTTTTTTTTTTTTTTAAGGTACTGGGGCCAGGGATTGAAACTGGGACCTCGTACGTGTGAAGCTGGTGCTCAACCACTTCACACGTACACTACAATAAGTACGTACACTACAATAAGTACTACAGCACTTATTGTTTACTGTGTTTTAAAATGGCTGTTCTGTGAGGTGTGAGATGGTATTTCATTTTAGTTTTGATTTGCCTTTCCCTAATAGCTAGTGATATTGAACATTTTTTCATGTGATTTTTTGCGATTTGTATTTCCTCTTTGGAGAAATGTATATTTAAGTCTTTTGCCCATTTTTAAATAAGATTGCTTGCTCTTTTATTGTTGAAAAGTATGATTTCTTTATATAGCATGGAAATCAAACCCTTATTGGATATGTGGTTTCCAAATATTTTCTCTCATTGAGTGGGCTGCCTTTTTACCATCTCGACAAAGTCCTTTGAATCACAAAAGCGTTTAAATTTGAGGATATCCCATTTATCCATTTTTTCTTTCATTGCTCATGCTTTTGGTGTAAGGTTCAAGAATCCCCCACCTACTACCAGGTCTTGAAGATGTTTCCCTACATTTTCTTCTAGGAGTTTCATAGTTCTAGCTTTTATATTTAGGTCTTTTATCCATTTTGAATTAATTTTTGTATAAGGTGTGAGATAGAGGTCCTTTTTCTTTCTTTTGGATGTGGATATCCAGTTCTCCCAGCATTGTTTGTTGAATAGACTGTTCTGGTCCAGCTGGATGGGACTGGCAGCCTTGTCAAAAATCACTTGACCATAGACATGAGGGTCTGTTTCTGAACCATCATTTCAGTTCCTTTGGTTATAAGTCTATCTCTATGCCAGTACCACACTGTTTTTTTCACCACTGTAACTGAGTAATATGATTTAAAGTCCAGAAGTGAGTGTCCTCCAACTTCATTCTTCCTTTTTAAGATGTTTCTGGCTATTCAGTGTCCCTTATGCTTCCAAATAAATTTGATTATTGGGTTTTCCATTTCTTTAAAAAAGACTATGAAGATTGTGTTGAATCTGTATATCAGTTTGGGTAGAATTGATATCTTAATGATATTTAGTCTTCCAGTCCATGAACATGGGATGTTCTTCAATTTATTTAGGCCTTCTTTGTTTTCTTTTAGCAATGCATTGCAGTTTTCTGAATACAAGTTTTTTACATCCTTGGTTAAGTTTATTCCTAAATATTTGATTCTTTTAGTGGCTATTGTAAATGGAATTTTTTCCTGACCTCCTCCTCAGATTGCTCATTACTAGTGTATAGAATCACTACTGTTTTTTGCATATTAATATTGTATCCTGCCCCTCTGCTGAGCTTGTTTATTAGCTCTAGTAATTTTGTTGTAGATTTTTCGGGACTTTATAGGTATAGGATCATATAATCTGTGAATAGCACACGTTTTACTTTTCCTTTTTAATTTGTAGGCCTTTTATTTATTTTTCTTGCCTGATTGCTCTAGCTAGAACTTCAGTGAACAACAGTGGTGATAGTGGGCATCCTTGTCTTGTTCCCGATCTCAGCAGAAAGCTTTCAGTCTTTTGCCTTTCATTACAATGTTAGCTGCGGGTTTTTCATGTATGCCCTTTATCATGTTGAGAAAGTTTCCTTCAATTTCTATTTTTTGGAGTATTTTTATCAAGAAAAGATACAGTGTTTTCGTCAAATGTCTTTTCCCCATCAGTTGAGATGACCATGAGATTTTTTTCTTTGATTTATTGATGTGGTGACTTATGCTGATTTTCTTGTGTTGAAGCACTCTAACACTAAAAAGCCCTCCCATCATTTTTTCTCCTAACGTTTTTATGAAATCTTTATTTTCTCATTTAAATTATGGCTTATCTGGAATTTTTGTGAACATGTGGTTTGAGGTAGGGATCCAACTTTTCTCCCAGATGATTGTAAGCGTCTTTTGCATACTTACTGAATTCCATATGATATTTGGGCAGCCCTGGGCTAGGCAAGCCATAGTAAATGCAAAGTGGAAGATATGACCTTGCTTTGTGTAGATGCATTGGACTCTGGAGGGCACAAGGCAGTGTGCATTCCATAGTCAGTATGTATGCAATGAAGACAGGGGAGGGCTCTGCAGAATCAAAGGCCTCATAGGAAGAGAATATTGACTCATTGGAAGAGAGAGGGTGGGAGTGAGTGGCAATGAGGGTGGTTGTATAGACAAAGAGACCAGCAAAGGCTTTTTTTTGGTTTGTTTTTACCACTGGGAATGGAATTCATTTCAACATTTTGTATTCCTATCCCATCACTACCCAGTGGTGAAGGATGTTTTGAATATTTGATTTTAGACAACACAGAAAAGGTGTTTGAAGGCTAATGTTTATCAAACTTTAAGAAAACCTTATATTATTAATGCCATCTTGTGCACCTACAAATGCAAGAATGCAAACTTTCAGTGAATGCATAAGGCACAAAGGAGGGTGCAAAAAGGGTACAACTTTGGTTTAGGTTTTTTGCACAAGAGAGTCTAAAAAAATCCCACAAAAATGTACAATTTATGATATTTTTTTTTCTGCTGTCTGCTGGATATTTGTTTCTTTCAGCTTCAGTATTCACAGGAGGGATGAGGTCAGGTTCTTATTGCTAGAGTCCTGATGTGTTAAACAGCTCAATTAGAGCAAAGGATTATCCAGGCATTTCCCAGAAGTTTGTTGACTGGGGTCACTACAAGTTCACAGGCTCCAGTTTCAATTGGACCCCTAGTGCTGTCCGAAAATTCTGCTCTCCTGGTCAGCTCTGTCTTTCATTTCCACCTTATTGGAGGATGCTTCTATCAACATTTTGTATTTCCGCACCTTCAGTGCATTGTGATGGGAAGTTTTGGCTGCTTGATTTAGTGGAACTATGAACAAACTTTTGAAGGTAAATGTAATAAATGTAAATAAAGCCTTGTTTATTATTATTATTTTTAAAATGGAGGTGATTTCACATCTTTTCCACTCTCTTTCTATTCACAGTATGAGATCTCCCCCTCTGCTTCCCAAAGGAAATGAGACCAGAGAGGAGCTCCTGCAATGTCCTGCTTCCAGAGCCTTCTAGTTTGTCTTTATATGCATTTAATACCCCCCACCCCTTCCTTCTAAATAAGAGGCATTCCTCCCTTTGTCCCAGGCCAATCTCTCCAACTCTTATCTGGATTTTATCCCTTCCCATTTTAGGGACACAGCACCTTGAATCATCCTCTCTCTTTACATCAACTTTTGCCTTCACATCAGCATATAATCATGCTCAGGGCCTATAATGAAAACAGACAAAATAAGCAGACCCTCTGCAAGTCCACAGCTTATTTCCTCCTATTCAAGGTCAAACTTCTTGGAGGTTGTCTACATTTGCCTCCCATTTGCCCTTCAGCCTCCAGCGGTTCGGCTCTGAACCTATCACTTCACTGAAACTATACTTGCCAAAGTCTTTAGCAACCTTGTCAATGTTAAATTTAATGAAAATATCCATCTTTGTTTTCCTTGAGTTTGGACCATTTTGCAGTATCGCTCACACCCTTCTATCTGACATGCTCCTTTCCTTTAGCTCTCAAGGCTCCTCTCTGGCTACTCCTCTCATCCTTGGGACTCCTCCTTCTTTGCCTATATGCCAAATTCCGGGATTCCTTGGGGTTCTTTCCAAGCTCCTCATCTCTTCTCACACTACACAGTCCCCTCTAGCCACATCCATAGCTTCAAGAACCATCCATCTGTGGTTAAGGTATTTACAGTCAGCCAGAAATGGATTTGAATCTCAACTTCAACTCTTACAAGTTTTGTCATCTAGACAAGTCACTTAACTCTCATAGCCTTAGTTTTCTTATCTATAAAGCAAGCATAATAATTACCACCTCACAGGACTGTTGGTGGGATTAAATTAAATCAGACGGAATCTATAAAACATTTCAGTTATTTATTCATTCAACAAAAATTTGAGCCCATATTATATTATAGGTACAACATCACATTTTTTTGGCAGTGATATAGAATAGAGTACAATGTATAATTTTGCCTAGGACACACATGCATGTAAACAAAATTTTCATGAAGAAATTCTTGCTCTCCTTATGTTTAGTGTAATATTATTTGTTATTTTCTCTTTAATTTATTAAACATTATTCTGGTCATAGTCCACTAAATTTCCCAATCTATTAATGAACTATGATCTACAGTTTGGAAAGCATTATTCTGGGCCCTGGGTATATAGAAGTGTCTGCTGCATGGATCTTGCTTTCTAGAGCAGAGTTGTCCTCTAGAACTTTCTGAGATGACAGATATTCTATATCTGTGCTCTTCAATACTGTAGCTACTAACTACATGTGGCTGTTGAGCACTTAAAATGTGGCTAGTGCAACCAATGAACTGAATTTTTAAATTTGACTTAATTTTCATTAATTTAAACTTAAAAAGCCACATGTGGCTAGTGGCTATGGTATTGGACAGCACAGTTCTGGAGTGTGAGAGATAGACAAGAAAAAAGTAAAAGAATAAAAGAACAAGATAATTACTGGTCGTATTAAGGACTGTGAAAGCAATATATAGTATGGTGTGGTTGAGAGTGACTTTGGGAAGACTTTAGGTTGGATTGTTAAAGAAGAGCCTTCTGTGACGATAATGTCTGAGTTGATGTCTGAATTACAAGGAGCCAGGCATTTGGCCATCTGAGGGAAGAGGATCCTAGGTAGAAAGAATAGCAGGTGCAAAGGCCTAGAGGCAAGAATGAGCTTGGTTTCTTTGAAGTAGTGATGATGATGATGGTGGTGATGGTGGTGGTGGTGAGAAGAAAAGATTCAGGCCTGACTAACCACCTGATTGCAGAATATTTCCACCTGAGAGTCTCATAGATATTTCAAACCCAGCTCATTCTAAATTAAGCATCTAAAATTGTTCCTCCTCCATGCTTCCTATCTCTGAGAGTAGTACCACCCTTTAATCTGGCATTTATCTTCTTCCCCACTCTCTCCCTTCCTCTACTTTCTAATCAGTCACCAAGTCCTGCCATTATCTCTTCTAAGTATCTGTAGAATATGTCCACTTCTTTCCATCCTTGTGTGATATTTCCTTATATCATAGACTCATAATGGTTTCCTTGACTAACCTTAAACTGCAGCCAGAGTGATCATTCTAAAATACAAATATAACTATGCCACTTTGCTTAAAATCTTACTGTATGCCCAATGGCTCTCAGATTTAAAGTACGAACCCTTTAACAAGGGCTTATAAGGAAACTTCTTACCTCCCCAGCCTCATGTACCTTGCTCATACCTGTTTCCAGCAGCTTGCTTTCTATTCTTTGGAAATCTGCAAACAGTCTTTCTTCTGCATAGAATTTTCTTTGCTCCGTTCTCCTGAACCTTTGGATGACATCCTTGGAATATAGCTTAAGCATAGCTTTCTCCCAGAAGCTTCCCTTGACTCCCTGGTTCATGTTCAATGTCCTTTCTGAGTACTCTCCGTGCACCCTGATCTTCCCTCATTGTAGTACTTATGATGCCACACTGTAATTGCCTACTGCCTTAGCTGTGGACTTCATGAGGGTAGGGAGCTTGTCTACCATGTTCATCATTGCAACCTCAGCATCCAGCACAATGCTTGGCATCAGATAGATGCCCAATAAATATTTGTTGAATGAATGAAAATAATGACTTGGATTCAGATATTATCATTGATTATTAATTAATATTAATGGCTAATGTTATTGAGCATGCTTAGTATTTTATATTATCTTCTTTACCTTTACAACAACCTAGTAAAAGTAGGCATTATTATCTTCATTTTACAAGGCAGCCTAACTAAAAAAAAATCTATTCTCTTTTTTTTTTTTTTTTTTTAAGATTTATTTATTTACTTGATCCATTTTAAACGCCCCCTTCCCCATTTGCTGTTTTGTGTCCATTCGCTGGGCAATTCTCTGTGTCTGTTTCATTTCTTCTCATCCTTCTCCTCCAGTCTTCACCAGGATTCAATCCTGAAGACCTCGATGTAGGAGAGAGGTGTTCTAGCCATCTGCGCCACCTCGGCTCCTGGTTTTTGGAGCTTTTGGAACTTCTCGTCTTGTCTCTCTCCTTTTACGTCATCATCTTGCTGCATGGCTCCCGGGGCCTGGCGGCTCACCGGCACACAGAGCCTGGCAGCCCATGCGCCTTCTCTCTCTCTATATATATTTTTAAATTTTATTTTACTGGGAGGTCCTGGGGATTGAACCCAGGTCCCTCCATATGGCAGACGGACGCCCAACCATTTGAGCCACATCTGCCCCCAAATCTATTCTCTTAATCCCTACCATATAAATGATGACTTTTCTGCTTTTCTTGCCCTATCAGAGACTTCACAACAAGTGGTAAGTATGTAACTGGAGAGGATGCTGTGTCCGTCGGAGAGGTCCTGAGCTGAGCCATCGTCCCTTCGTGTACAAAGCCAAATCCTATTAGCTGGACCTGAACCAAGCTCAAGCCTGAGCTATCTTCTTCAATTTGGTTGGCTATATCTCAGAAAGCTTTTCTGAGAGTAAGCTTTCTAGAAGGTGCTGACCGAATGCTCAAGCAGTGGGCTTCCATGGTAACGAAAGGGACATTGATTGATGGTGTCCACAAAGAGAGGGAAGCCACTGGCTTGCGAGCCCAGGTTGGATCATGTTCTGGCAGAAAGCATATTCATTCTATTTGTGATCACTAATCCATTAGGCATGTGGCATTGTTTTTTCATCATATTTCAACATCTACCACACCTGAATTGTAATCCTGGGATTTATATTATCCCTGTAGCTTGGTGGAAAATTCTGATAGACTATTGTTTCAGAGCTATTTGGCAATCCATAGTTCAGTGATTTGATGTGACTTTAGGGATTTTTATTATGCCATTTTGGCCCATGCCTGTCATCTTTATAGTGGGCTGTACAGTTAAGTAGAGTGTCTTCCTCTTGCAATACTCCAGGCACTTGTCAGATATCATCTCGCTTATTCTTTACTGCATCTGTCTTCAGTAAGTGAGTGGTAATTGTTTGCTCTTTTATATAGAGAACAATGGAGGCCAGAGAGGTTAATTGGTTTACCTTAGTGAAACATCCAGGTTAGAGCAGCTCAGCATCATAGGATTATGTTTCCTACGTCTGACTGTCCATCATAATGGGGAAGAAGTGCATACCTTATATTTAATTAATTAATTTATTTATTTATCCCCACCCCCGCCCACCACCTGTGCTTGCTGTCTGCTTTGTGTCTATTCACTGCGCATTTCCTCTGTGTCTGCTTGTCTTCCTTTCTTGCATCATCTTGCTGCGCCAGCTTTCCACAGGTGCGGACATCAGCCCTCCGCAGGCGCAGGTCAGCTTGCCCTCACCAGGAGGCCCCGGGAACCGAACCCAGGGCCTCCCATATGGTAGACGGGAGCCCAACCACTTGAGCCACATCTGCTTCCCCATGCCTTTTGTTTAAGGATCCACAATGCTTTCATGTACATGTGTGCATTTATTCATTCATTTAGCAACGATTTATGGAGAGCTTTCTATGTGCTAGTCAAGGAATTGATCTTCTAGTAGGGGAGGGGGAACAGACAAAAAACAGGTAAACATATACAAGAGTTTTTAATTTGAAATAGTGAATTCCATGGGTAAAAATAAAACTATATTTTTTATATTTTTTAAATTTTAGTGGAATAGCTAGGCTATTTCATTACCCTCCTATTAATTTCCTGATTTCAGCCAATCTCTACCCTTTCCAGTCCACATTCACCCTGCCTCTAGGCTTAGTTCTCATCCTAAACCTAGAGGTTACATTATCCCTTCTCCAATCTCATAATACAGTTATCCCATTCACTTCGTGGGGGTTAGGGGTGCAGTGCCCCCGCGATCTGGAAAATCTACGTAAAATTCTTTGGCCCTCCATTCTATATAGGGCAGTTTCCTCAACATTGAATATCTGTTCCGGTTTGTAGCTTTTCTCTCCAACCATTTTCTTAAGGGTTTCAGGAAACTCCCTAGGTGCTTCTTGATCAGCAGATACTGCCTCTCTTGTTACTTTTACATTGTGTAGGCTAAACCTTTAAAAAACATTTTCAAACCAACCTTTGCTGGCCTGAAAATCCGTAGGGGTGGATTCTTCACCTTCATTTTCCTTTAGGGAATCATATAAGGACTTAACCTTTTCTCCTAAGATGCCAGAGTCTACGGAATGCTTTTTTTTTTTAATTTTAAATAACAATCCTGCACCCAAAGGAATGTTGCACTTTCTACTTGTGAGAGATGCGGATTTCAAGGTTTCTGCAAGTGCTGGGCAATTGTTAGTGTAGCTGCAACAATGGCTTGTGGATTTCCTTTTTTCTTGCTATGCCTTCTCATCGACTCTTTTTTTTAAAAAACAATTTATTGGAGTATATCATTCATACATGAACATACATAAACTATAAATGTTCAGTAAACATTGTGAACTTACAAAACAAACATGCATAACATCATACAGGGCTCCCACACGTCACCCCCCCACAAATACTTTGCATTGTTGTGAAACATTTGTTAACAGATTATGAAAGAGCATTGTCAAAGTATTACTACTAACTATAGTCTGTATCTTCCTCCTCTCTCTCTATATATATTTTTAAGGATTTACATGCATGCATCCCCAGACCTAGTTTTTCTCCCTAGGTCTGGTTTTTAGAATGCTGGTGATAAACTAAGCCTGATTTATTATATGACCATCCTGTATGGGAAAAGACTGTAATAGGTATGTTTGGTCAACCTTAAGACATATAGCAGGGGTACAGATGTGGCTCAAATGGTTGGGCATCTGTTTCCCATCGACTCTTTAAGGTTGTTATGGTGGCCAACCGCAGGAGCTGTTTTGCGTGAAGGAAGCATGTCTAACAATTCAACTTTTTCCTTCAAGTTCATCACTTTCCTCTGTTTCTTGGGAGCACTTTCCTAACCACTAGGAACACTATGCTTGGGACCCATGATTTTAATAGAGTTTATGGCGTTTAAATGACAAAAGATACAAAAAATGCACACAGTGATGCAAAGATCACTGTGAGATCACAGGGAGATGTCCCGTGAGAGATTGCCGAAAGCATGCATCCTCCAAACTGAGTAGAACTGCAGTTCTTTTACTACAAATTTAATTTTAAGAAAAAAAAGTGTGTAGTTATTCATTTATGTTACTAAACAATGAACTACATACTGTTTAGGCAATATTATACATAACAGTACATACGTTTTATGCATTTATGAGTTACTAAACTTTTTAAGAAATCTACATGTCCAGCCTTTGTGTGTCATCTGCTGGCTTTCGCGTTCTTTTTGCAAACTTTTAACTTTTTACTTATTTTAACTTAAAGAAATTGTTTATATTTATAGCATTAAAAGCTAAAATATGTTAATATTATACAATACTATGCATATATCGTACACATTTCTGAGTTTCTAAACTTTTTCTGTGTCATCTGCTGTTTTCCGCGGCTTCCGCAAAACTCCCCCAAAATTCCCATTTAATTTCTTTTCCTGGTTTGTGATATATTGAAACCACGGGCAATGGGGAGAGTACAGATGTGGAAGGGATAACTGTACATAATTACCTGATAGAGAGTGCCTGGGGTAGAGAAAGAAAGGAACACCAAAAGCTACCACATGAAATGGTATCATTTGAGCTGACAGCAGAAGCTTGAAAAGGAGCCAGCCTTGAAAAATCCCAGGGAGAGCACACCAGGCAGAGGGAATAGCAAATGCTAAGGTCCTGACTGGTATGTCCAAGGACTAGGAGAGCCCCAAGTCTTTATAGACCATGGTTCAGAAGGATGCCTTAGGTGGTTTTAAGCAGAGGAATGATGAGATCTCATCTATATTATGACAAGATCTCTCTGGCTGCCCTGCAGAGGTGGGTGGAGAAGGCAAAGAATGAAACAGGGAGAAGAGAAGAGATATCACAGTGGTCCAAAGGAGAGAGATTTCTTTTAGTGCTTCCTGTGTCAGACACCATAAGTGCTTTGCATACAAGTTTCTTATTTAACCCTCACAAGACTATAACTTAATTACTATCCTCATTTTTCAAATGAACAAACTTGAGGCTCAGATGTTTAAAGATTTTATCCAAGGCCATTCAACCTAAGGGGCAGAACTAGGATTTAATTTCAAAATCTGTGTTCTTAAATGCTCCTTTCTAGCTCTGGAAGAGCTTCATGGCTTGCTGGGATGTTCCCCAGGTATGTCTGACACTTGCAACATGTCATATCCAAAGCCAAACTCCTCCCCTAAACCACCATCTCCTCTTGGTCCTCACTTCTATTAATGGCATCACTATCGACTCAATAATCTAGTCCAAATTATATTGTCTCCCAAAAGACCATCCTTTCTTTCATTAACCTGCATCAAGTTTGTTGCATCATTTTATCCATTTAAATTCTGGTTTAGGTTGGTTCAGGCCAGTTCAACTATTCTACTAGTCTACTATTAATTCCCTGATTTCATGCAATCTCTACCTTCTCCGGGCCACACTCATCCTGCCTTTAGGTTTAGTTCTCCTCCTAAACCCAGGTTATATCATCCTTTCTCCAAAATCATTCTGTGGTCTCTCTTTGCCAACAGAATGAAGTTCATTCTCCTGAGCATGACAATCAATTTACCAGTGTTGGGTAGATGTTTTGTTGCTCAAAAGATTGCTTGTTATTGTAGCATTGGGCCTATTTGTTTTTGCAGCTGATAACTCTTATCACATATTACCAGAAGAATGTTAAGAACACACAGTCCAACCAGTTTCTGAATGAACTGTTTAGAAGTCCAACATGAACTGTGCTCACCAATAGATGAGATACAACATTCAAGGGTCAACAAGGTGTTTCCACAGTCTCCTGTTAGAGCTTGTTGACCCACAGCTCCGGATGGAATGGAAGGTGTACACAAGGCAAAGTATGAGATACCTTTACACAAGGTATAAAGTCCAAAGTAGCCACAGTCCCTCTTAACCTTTTTTTTTTTTCTTTCTACCTCTTACCTTTTAATGGAATTCTAGAGGATAAGGGTGGCCAATTCTTATTGCTAAGAATCATTTAATTTAAAAAGTAAATGAACATTTCTGGAAAGAAGGAAAAGTCCATTCAGTGTGAGATTTATTTACTTATTCATTTTAAAGTCAAACAACCCAATTTATTTATTTGTTTATTTATTTTTATTTTTTATATCTTTGAGGTCCTGGGCCAGGGACTGAACCCAGGACCTCATATGTGGGAAGCCAGCGCTCAACCACTGAGCCACATCGGCTCTCCTGAGTTGGTTTTTTCATTTGTTTGCTTGTTGTTGTTGTTGTTGTTTTTAGGAGGTACCAGGGATCGAACCCGGGACCTCATACATGGTAGGTGGGAGCTCAGCCACTTGAGCTATATCCGCTCCCCTGAGATTTATCTTAACCTTATATACTCAGGGCTGTTTAGGGGCAACAGGTCCTTGTGAGGTGAAGCACTGAATAAGCAGAGGGCTACGAAACAGGAGAACTGTGTGGTTATTTTCTGAGTAGAATTTGCAGACCTGTAATTCACTGATTTAAATTCGGCTGTCAGCACCAAGTCAGTGTTCTCTCTTTAAGCATTAGAGTCACAAGGCAAATACATTCCGAAACATTTTCTGTTCTAGCCCTACTAAGGATTCCTCAAATTTATGGTAGTTTTTTTCAGAGAGGTTCTTCGGTCTACTAGGTAATCAGAAAGAAAATTTAACAAAAATTAATTTTGTTCTCTTTTCTTTTTATTGAAGAAAATATGATTTTTGTGACTGCCACCAATGATGCTAAAGAAGGCAAATGAAATTCATTTTTGCCAATTTTAAGATCCATGCTACCAATTTTTCCATGTTTTATTTTGTAAAATGATAAGTAATAGTTTTTAAGGGTAAGGTAGAATAGCTCCATATTTTCCATATTCAATTTGAAAGTGGGGAATACTTTTTAATGCCTGTACAATAAATGAGTTGTGATTTTCTACAATACATATATATACATACATATATATATATATATATAAAATCTGAGAAGTTGTGAGCTAACAAAACAATCGTGCATACCATACAGGATTCCCATACTTTCTGCAATATTTTAAGCATTATACATATATATTTAGTTGACAATATTGTGTCATACAAACTACATTATAACAAGAACAGAAATCAAGCAAGAAAAAAAATCATCTCAAACCTTACCATTCTAAAAACTTGTCTTGTTTTTTTTTTTGAGATACCGAGACAGGGATTGAACCCGGGGCCTCATATGTGGGAAGCCAGCTCTCAACCACTGAGCCACATCGGCTCCCCTGAGTTGGTTTTTACATTTATTTGCTTGTTGTTTTTTGTTTTTGTTTTTGTTTTTAGGAGGCACTGGGGACTGAACCCGGGACCTCTTATGTGGACCTCAGCTGCTCCCCAAAACCTGTTGTTTTAATGTCTTTTTCTAGTTACTGTCAATATGTTATCAAATTTTTGATATAGTTACAGTCTTAGCACAATGATGACTTTACAATTAGTTTTTTGCTTTCAGTGTTACATAAGACTTTTTTCCCCAGCCACTTTGCTTCTTTAAACTCTAATGTGCTTTTATTATAGAATTGCTAAGCAATAATGGATTGCTTCAAAAAGGTTCACCAAGAGTTCTGGAAGTGAAATGTTTTCATTGCTGCTCTCAACATTTCCATATCACGGTTAATCTTAGTTTTTACTGTTTCAACTAAGGCAACAGTCTGCCAGTGGCCAAACGAAGCTTCTAGGAGAAACAATGTAGGGACACATCACCATCTGTGAGTGCTAAGACTTTGGTTCCCCTGACTTGTTCTTGACACAGTACAAAGCTCATTAGATTTTTCCCCAAGGCATTCAGCCTACTCCATTTCAGGACAAGCAAAAGGGAGGCACCTAAGGGCTTGCTGTGGTTTGCTGCCCTTTCTAGGTACTCCATAAAAGAAATTCCATTGATAGTGTTAGTATAAATTCAAGCGATAATCCAGAACCTCATGTTCAGTCACAGTCATTCCAAAGTTTCCAGGGAAGGACAGGACATTTTGTTATTAGAAGCAAAGGGTGGTGTTAATCAAAGGACTCACGTGCTAGAAAAAGAGATCTATGAGGAGTTACAGGGATCTTTCGTCTCATTATTGTCAAGGATGTTTGCCCATTACCAGTCTTCAAGATAATTTTTCAGTAAGTATTCCCTAGAATAAAAGGTGAGTGGACTCAGTGGTCCTCCTTGGAAGAGACCTGGAGGCAATGTGATGTGGGAAGGGAGCACAAGAACGATGTGGCCTGCCTCACAAGCCACGTACATCACCATCCATGACGTGTATATACAACCCAGAAAATTAAAATGGGCTGAAGGGAGCAAGGGAGATGGCTGTCTCTCAGTGTTTCTCACTGGGCACGTTAAATGACCTTCAAGAGCTTCTATTCTGTATGCTCCACTTAGTAGACCAATGCATTCTGGGAGTTGATGTGCTTATATCCGTATGCCTTGTTATCATCGGTGTTATCATCATCTTCATCAGTTTCAACGATAGGTTATCAGATGTTCTTGGTCAATGAGGCCTGAACGAATATGAATTTTATCTCAGATGTATCGGGTTTCTCAAAAATAAATATTCCTAATAACAACTTACTAACCTTCATCAATGAGATGACACACTGCTAATCTGGCACCAACTAAAGCAAGGATGAAAGGCTAAATCCCGAGTTGCTGCATATAGGAACAAGCTACATATACTTACTTATATATTCTGACTGCAGCTCGGCTGCCGCCGATGGCTCATTCATTCAACAAAGATTGGTTGAGTGTCTACTTTGTGCCAGGCATTGTGCAAGCGTTTGGACTATATGCATGAGCAAAGCAGCCAAAGCCCTGCTCTCAAGGAGTCTTCATCCGGGTAAGCAAGCTGGTTGTAACCTAAAAATCTTGTGAATAAATGCAAGATTACAGCTGTGATAGGTACAGAGAAGGAAAGTGCAAAGGGGCTGAGAATGCAGATAGAGCGGAGGCGACCGGGTCAGGGAAGGCTTCTTCAGGAAGTGATGCTGGAAACAAGGTTGGAAAGAAGAATAACAGAAAAATAACTGACATTTACTAAGGGGCTGTTATGTGCCAAGCCTAGTTTTTACTTCTTTATAGGAAGGATCTCTGTGAGGTATAGATTCATGTTAACATAAAGGCAAGAAAACTTAGGTTTACAGACAGTAAGTAACATGCTCAGGGTCACCCAGCTGGTGAGTTGAGGAATGGGGATTGGAACTAGGTTAGGTTCCAAAGCCTGGAGCCCTAATCACTCTGTCATTCTGCCTCCCATCCCACCTAAGGTTGGAATTAACCAGGAGGAGAGAATGGCAGGCAGCGGGTACAGGGCTGGTGGAACAGCGTGTACAGGGCCCAATGGACGTACGTGAGGACGTGAAGGCAGGGACGGCTGGGGTGTGGGTGGCAGGGGAGAAGAGTCTGGGGTGAGGCTGGGAGGTGGGCAGTGCCGAACCACTTAGGGCCTGGAGAGTCATGTCAGCCTCCACCCCTGCACAAGAGGAAGCCTCTGAAGGGTTCCAAGCAGGGATGGCTTACATGATCAGCTGGGTTTTGAAAAGGTCACTCTAGCTGTTGTATGTAGAGATTAGAAGGGGACAAAGGAGAATTTTGTGATATAAATGGAAACCCCTTTGTGTGGGAGGGTGAGGGACATGGAAGTATTTGGGATAAGTCCTTATTCTCTGACTTTGACAATTTAATGGATAATGGTACCATTTATTGAGAAGGGAGTGGTGCCTTTCCGACATCCAGGTGGAGTTGTCTAGCAGATAGTTTTATATATAGATCAGGAGCTCAGGAAGCATTTAGGCCAGGAGATAGAAATTTGTGAGTCATCCCAGGAGCCGTGGTAATTGTGCCCATAGGCGTGGGTGAGACGTCAAGGAGAGAGTCTTTGTGTTTTTCACCAGCTGCTCCCATGATTTTTTCTTTCCAAATAGCCTCTAAGGCAGGGGTTCTTAACCAGGGGTCCGTGAGCTCGAACTGAAAAAAATCAACTTACCTTTATTTTCTCTGACCTCTAACCGAAATCTAGCATTTCCTTCACTTATGAATGTATGCAATAAATAAATTACAGTTGTATTCACTTCACCCAACTGGCAAAGGGGTCATGGAACAAAAAAGGTTAAGAACCCCTGCTCTAAGGAGTATGACTTCCCCTTGTTATGTTAACCCCTCTATCTGCAAACCTGATTCCTTTATCTCCTTCCCTATCAATCTTTCCTTCTTTTATTTGAATATGCATTCTATCCGCTTCACCAAACTTCCTGCACTTGCCTTCCCTACTGTCCAGGAAGCTATTATTGCCCTGAGGACTTTTTCTACTCATAGCCCAACTAAAGTTTCTTTTCCAAGCACCAGATCCAGTGGCCTCATCTCATCTCGGTCTTCCCGTCCGCGGCTTCTCCTTAGCTTCTGCTGATGCTTCCTTCTGTAAAGACGCTCCTTCTCTGGGGCACTTGGGGCTGCACCACAGCTCTTCTCATTTCTCCTGTCTTCTTCACTTGCTCCTCTTTCTTGCTGTAAATGCAAGTATTGCCTGGGAATGTTTTCTTAGTCCTTCTTCTATACCCACACTTGCTCTCGCAGCTATTTTTCGATTCCATGGCCCCAACAGCATTCCCATGTAGATTGTTCCAAAATGTATCTTTCTTGCCAGCATGTCTGCTCTGAGTTCCAGATTAACTAAAGCAGATCTCAGTGTCCAGTCACTGGCTAAATGCTTCCCCTCTACATCCTGCTCGCATCTCAGCCTCAGCATGGCCCACAGCAAATATTTTCTTTTCCTCTCAAATAAGTCGATACCCTACATCTTCTATTTCAGTTAATAGCGCCTCTGTTTTTTTCATTCTCTTTAAGGCTACCACATTTCAGAGCCCCATCACTTCGTGCAGTAGTCTCCCAACCAGTCCTTGTTCTTCAGTGCTTTCTCTGAATGAATCCAATAGATTTGCTCTAAGTGAATCCTATATACAACCCAGCTCATATCACTCCTAAGCCCAAAATCTTTAATGATCCTCTATTGTCACTGAATGGACAATAAGGACCTTCATTAACATGTTCCTGGTGTAGCTTCCTACCTTTATCTCCTACTACCACCTGATGAATAATGATGAGCCAATCATGTCTGCCTCTTCTCCAGGCTGTGCAGCTTTTGAAGGCAGAGAACTGTACCTCAAAATCCTGTATCAGCTCTACTTCACACCTGGAACATAGCAGGTGCTCTCTAAATTTCTGTCATGTGCATGGAAAAACAACTTGCTAGATTCTACAGGTGTCTTATGCTTCCCAGTCCTGGCTCTTGCTCAAGGTCCCACCCAGAAGAATTCTTTTTATTTTAAGAAACAAATATAGGGAAGCAGATGTGGTTCAAGCAATTGGGCTCCCGTCTACCATATAGGAGGTTCAGGGTTTGATTCCCGGGGCCTCCTGGTGAAAAGCAAGCTGGCCTATGTGGAGTGCTGGCTCACGCAGGAGAGCTGGTGCAGCTAGATGACGCAACAAAAAGAGACACAGAAGAGAGACAATGGGAGACGCAGCAGACCAGGGAGCTGAGGTGGTGCAAGAGATTGACAGCTTCTTTCCACTCAGTAAGGTCCCAGAATCAGTTCCCGGTGCTGCCTAAAAAGAAGACAAGCAGACACAGAAGAACACACAGAGAGCAGACAGTGAATACAAAACAACAGGGGTGGTGGTGGGGAATAAATAAATGTTTAAAAAACAAAACAAACAAAACGAAAAAAACAACTTTCGTTGGGGAGCGGATATAGCTCAGTGGTTGAGTACCTGCTTCCTATGTACGAGGTCCTGGGTTCAATCCCCAGTACTTCCTAAAAAAAACAAAAAACAATGTAACCATATGTAGATAATAAATAACTGTCTCTGTCATTCAGTTTGTAGATAAATGAAATTAAGTCATTATGAAGGTGGAAACATGAATATTGTACCAACACAGCCATGTCTCTTGTGGAGTTAATCTGTTTGATCCTCTAGTTCCCAAGCTGCTGGTTCTGCTGGATTCGTTACCAACCAGCCCAGGGCAGGCACTTCAAATGCATCATGGCCTTGTTTCATAGCACAGTGTCCAGTAAGTCAGTTACATAAAATTCGACTTTGCTTTCAGAATCATGAATTTGTGATTCCAGGTTGGCCCACTCTTCAGCTAATTTATGGAAAGGGGTATAATTCCTAAATCTTCCTAATTATCCCTCTGGATATAAAATGTCTAGGTTCTTTTAGGACTGTTGTCTCTAGGACATGAACCCTCCCTTGCTTTTTAAATAAACCAGGCAATGGCCAAAATCTTAGGCTGAAAAACTAGCCCTGATGGAAATGCTTTGGATAGCTCTCCCAAAGCAGCCACTGAGTTACGGGAAAATCATTCACGGGGAGAAACCACAAGGCAGGGGATGAAGGGTCTAATTCAGTCATCAATAAGTCCATTGTTTCTATCTGGGAAATTAATTTTTCTGTGGAAGTCCTTTAAAGGGGCTAAAGCATTCAGAGAACCACTTCAGTTCTGCACCAGGGCACAGACAGTGACTTTTGTTCTTGCGCCAGCGCTGAGGCGGGCATTGCTAGCCGGCTGGCCAGGCTTCCCGCCGTGCGGCTGGCAGATACGCAGGTGGTCAGTGTGCGCATGACTGCAGAGTGCAGGCCACTCCTAGACCCTGTAGGGTTTCACCTGAGACACTCAGCTCTAAGGGTGAAGCAAGTTAATTTATTCCTTTGCCCCCAGGACATTCATCTGTAAAATGGGTGCAAAGAATCCCTGAGATTGCACAAATTTGCTAAGTTGATCAGATCAGAAATGAGAAGAAGAAAAAAAGCTAAAATTGCTATCAAAGCATTTTGTGATGGGGAAAATTTTATAGAGATAGAACATGCGCTTATGCTTTCATTTTTCTTTTCTTTTTTTTTTTTTAAGAGACGATGCCCCTTTTCGTTTATGAAGTGACCCCCAAAATGAGAGATGTTCAAATGCTCTGAGCCCACAGAGGCAGAGTAAGTGTGAACATTTGAACTTATAGCCTATCCTCTGTGAATTGTGGAGTGGTCGTGAAAAGAAGCCAGCACACCCCTGCTCAATTCCACGACGTTCTTCTTGGGTTGAAGTCTTGGCCTGAATACAAATATGCAATGTTTTCAGAGTCGGTTTCAAGATGTCTTGAATTGCTTATGAGACATTTTGTTTATTAAATAATTTTCTTAAATCTGCCAGCTTTAAGTGACTCATGGATTCATGCAAACATATGCATAGAATTTAGAATTATAGAATTAGAGGGGAGAGATCATCTAACGCACCCTGCATTTTACAAGAAAGGAAACTGGGTGCCAGAGAGTCTAAAAGTCTTGTTTAAAGCCATGCAGTGTGTCCGTGGGAAAGCTGGGGCTCAAGCCCAAACCTCCAATTCCCGGTTCAGTGTTCTTTCTTTTGAACCCATTTTCCATGAGTATGCTAATTACATATTCTATTTCCATGGTCAATGCAAAATCCTTGGAAGAAAGCAAGAATTACTTTTTTTTTAGTGATTTCAAAATGAGACAAGTTTTATAATTGTAATATATTGTGCTTTTAAGAATGTATAGTCCTCCGTGAAAGTCATAGCTCATAAAGTGCTCTCAAATATATTTAACCTTTACACCAATTCAGGTGGAGAAGGTTGTTAGTACCAGATAAGGAATCCGGTGAGAGGAAGTGGTTTGGTCAATGTTACTCAAAAACAAAAACTGGGACTGCAGAAAGGCTGGGTTTTCAATTCCATTTTTGGAGTTTTTTTATGTAACATCAAAATTGCCACCTAAGTCTTTTTTAGAATGAGTGACTATTAGTCATGGAGATGAGATTCTCACTACCTTTACCTTTGTTTGGCTCTGAGCGGAACCTAAGCTTAGTCCCAGTGTGTCCTTAATGCCAAAATCCAAGCCAATCTGCAGCAGACTGAGCTGCCAATTCATCCATCAAACCTCACTTACTTGAAGAAGGCCTGTCTGAATTATCAATAGTACAAATAAGAGTAGTAATATTACAAATAAGAAAGAGGTGACATTTATCAAAGACTAATTGTTTCCAGGTTCTGTCCTCGGTACTTTACTAACTGATTTGATTCCCCCAGAAAGCCTACAAAGCAGAGCACCATTATCATCTTGGTTTTGCAAACGATGAAACTGAGGCAAGAGATGCTAAGTAATTTGCTCAAGTTCACAAAGGTATCAAAGTCTTAGAAGTAAAATTTACATTTTTGTCTTTCTTATTTAAAATGGCTGTTTCATACAATAGCCCTAATTAACTGTAAAATTCTTTGTCTTTGGACAAAGATCCTCCTATCTTCTGGAGGATTCTCTCCAGTTCTAGACATCTAGTGCATCCTCTCGGAGCCCATTTTAGGCATTATGGGCCTAACTTGCCCTATCATACCCTATTCTACCCCATTCCACCTCATCTTACCCTATTTCCACAGATAAACAAAGCCACATATCATTAACATTTTTACTTACAAATAAGCATTAGATGTGCTAACCCTTCAAAACATTTTAGTTTACTTGGGAATAAGGATGCTAAACAACTGTTCCTTTTCTCCCCACTCCTCCCTCCCCCCTTACTTCTTTTGTTTTCCCCATAGATTCCCTTTTTGTTGTTCACCCAGTGTTCCAATATTGGATCTAGAAGACAGTTATTTTTCCTAGATGATTAAAAAAAAGTTTTATTATGGTTATATATATATATTTCCTCATTTTTAACCACTTTAAAGCATACACTTTAGTGGTATTAATTACATTCACAATGTCATGCTACCATCACCAGTGTCCATTACCAAAATTTTTTCAACACCCTGAAGAGGAACTGTACCCATTAAACAGTAACTGCTGGTTCTCCCTAACCTTAAAATATTTGCTTTAGCAAAGCCTCTTCTCAAAATTGATACAAAGTCCTCAAGAGTATGAGGTCCAAAATTCCACAGTTCTTTCCTTTGCCCCAACATGTTTATATAGACAAAACCAAATTAAAATGAACAAGAAGACAACCTGAAATGGGGAGATAAGAAGGTGATGTCACCAAATAAAACATCAAAGCTTTTGCACCAGCATTTGCAGAAGAGGTGAGGCTTAGCTTGTGTGATGCAATGAGAGTGTTTTGGGTGCACTGTATTTCAGTTACATCAGCTAGTGCACGACCATCTTCCTTACCACCCTGGAAGGAAGTGTGAGGTCAGAAATTCTCTCTGTCTGTCATGTGAAATGCCTACTGGGGAGTTCAGAGGTATACTTTGGTGCAGAGTGGAACCGAATCGTCACAAATTATAAATTACTTGACTGCAAATGAATAATTTTTTTTTAAGGAGGTACTGGGGATTGAACCCAGGACCTCATACATGGGAAGCAGGCACTCAACCACTTGAGCTACATCTGCTCTCCATTTTTTTTTTAGAATTGAACCTGGGACCTAGTACATGGGAAGCAGACACTCAACTAACTGAGCTATACCTGCTCCCCTATTTTTTTTTAAATTTGTCTTCACCCTATTTTTAAAAACAACTAAAGATGTTGAAATTTGCACCTTTTTATGTGCGAAAGAGTTTTATGAGTTGCATTTAACTACCCTTGAAATAAAGCCAAATATTAAGGAAAATAGAAGGTCAAGCCGTATAGAGTGGATTGATGCTGAAAGATATATAAATATTGTTTACATATGTACTCGACCTTTAAACTGAAAAGGGTTAAACCATTGCTGGCGTTGATGATTCTTCCTTATGAATTAAGCACTCAAGTATGTCCACTTCATCATTTCCCTCACACACCTAGCTCTTCCTTTATTATGCCTGTCTCCACTTGCCTGCAGACCGAACTCTATATTTTGTTTCTGACTGTAAATAACCATGATCACTCATCATGAGAGAACATTGCTTAATGAGATAGTTGTGAGATGTTGAGAAAGTTCTGTTTTGCTCATAAAACCGTGCCTGTCTTTTTTTACAGTGTAGCTTTTATCTTCTGACAGAGAAACCAGTCACCTATCGACCTTTTCTGCTCAGGGTTTGGATTTGTGGTTGAGGGTTACTATTCCAGGACCTAACTTGTCAGTCACTGAGAGGTGGGCTGTGCATGGGCACGTGGGGGTTGGGAGCAGGTGGAGGTTTCTCTCTGTTACTCTAAAATATCTCCCATAACCCATTTACAGAAGGGAGCGGGAGGGGGAGGAGAACTGTCTCCTAGAGGAGAGAAAGTCTTATCCTTGTACCATATAATTAACGTGTCTTTGTGGCAGGTACACAAAGTTGACACACACCTCAGTACCAATGCTAACATCATTTTCTTCCTTCTTTTCATATGGGGTTTTGTGAATCAGAACTGGATTCCCTCAGATGGAGATGTGTGTGTATGCTGAGTTTGGCACACACCATTTCTTCTGGTGATCAAAGGTCCTGTAAGAGAGGGTCACGATGACCTTAACCTGAGTTCTCCTTCAGTCAATAACCCAGGGGCGAAGGGAATTACTTTATGAATAACCACCTCTTGAATTTTCTGTTCTACTGTATTTACAGTTACAGGAAAACAAAACTTGCAGTGTGTGCATGCTTTCTATCAGGGATGTAGCACAAATGTAAATAAAGTGTCATTTTAAGTCAATATTTGCTAGGAAAAGAACAGGGTGTTCTTGGTATCACTGTGGTACATAAGGCTTAGTAAACTACTAAAAACATTGAACTTGATACATATTATACGCAAGTACTATGAAGCATCACAGGAAAAAAACAGGTCTATATATTTACAAAATCAAATTCACACATGCTCTGATAGACAAAAAGCTTTGTACTTACATAGATCATGGATGGAGTTTTCTGCCCGGTTTCTTGTGTGTGTGTGGGGGGTGGGGGTGGGGGTGGGGAAGCAGCTTTAAATATTTCACTGGAAAATAAAACAAAATCGCTTCTTTATTGGATTTCCTTCAGATGAAACTGAATAGATAGATGAATAATGTATATGTCTTATGCCGATTAAAAAAAAAAAAGAGCCCTGTGATTTGTACAGCTGTGACTGAAAGGAGACAATTGACACTTGAAGACAAAGAAGATGGAAAATGAAAAAAATAAATGGGTGGAAAATTCCACAACTCAAAATCCCAATCCTCACTCAGGGACAAGATTGTTACTTGAGAAGGCTCTGTTGAATTTTTGGCATTCTTGTGTTATCTCACTTTGAAGAGGGAATGCAAACCATGATTTTTAGCCAGTATCACTGTATTCTGAAGAAAACTCAGTTGGATTTGCTGGGACTTTTTGTTAACACCGATTTCCCTAAACTTAATGCTTCAAAGGCCTTGGGCATTCAGGGTATCTCTCAGTGGAAAGAGTAGCTTGAGATTTGTGAAGTCCCCAGCAAATTTCCTTTCCATGCGACTCCTACTGCTAATCTAAGACAAAGACCCACTCTTATCTACAAAGTCTTTGATGAGAATTGTGGCCACTTTTATACTTTACTCTTAATCCTATGGAGGATTGTTAGAAGTTCATTTGCTGCAGAAGTCACCAGGATTGTTAATGGGTGGGCTTTGGTAGAGGCTGGACGAGTGTTTGGGTGGTGGTGGTGATCATACATTTTTCTTGTCCTTCACTGTATGTGGAACAGTTTCATGGGTAAGTTGGGTGCCACTGATAACATGTGAGTACTGCAAGTTCACACTTACTTTATTATTTATTATATTCTGTTCCCTGGTTAAAAAAAAAATTATTTTCCCAGTAAAATCTGATTCTTTTCTAAGGGTCTGAAGCATTTTTGAATCAAAACCTAACTTACCAAAGGAGACATCTAATACAACTTAGTCTCTTCTTATCTGCATGTTTATTAAAAAGAAATAAAACATTTTCGATGGATTTGTTTTTAAACTAAAATATTTATTCAAACATCTGGAACTTGGATTTCTTGTGTACATATCAATAGATAACAGATAGTGAAAGCTATGCATAAACTTTGGTTGTTAGCCTACTTATTTTAACTAATTAGGAATTTTGCATATGATGTGAAAAGGTCAGTTTTAAGGACCCTTTAAAAGATTCTTTAGCACAAGAGTACAAATAATAACATAAAGAGAAGAATAATAATTTGGTAGAGATTTATATACTTAGAAATTTTAGATTTAAAATATTTCTTACTGACTTATCACTGCAGTTTTTGATGCCACTCTAAGTTATAAGGTTGAGTTTGCCTCCATGTTTTCTAATATCGATAGAATTCTGAGAAAGAGATCATATTCAAAATATGCCTAGTTGTTGCTGAAAGAACCCATTGAACCTCAGCATGGTCTTCTCACTTAGGACTAGATTAAATGTTAGGGATGTTTTTTAAAAGACTGCTCCACTGGCCTGGGTTTGGTCTACAGGATCTTTCAGGCCACTTTCTTCTTTTAGGACTGCATTAGGTCCCTCAGCATGGACCTGAGTAGAGCATTAAATGGGGGGATTCCAGGGTATTTGCCATTTTCCCCATGAAGCGTTCTATAACTCATGAAATGGGATGCCCTCAACAATATGGGATGTAGCCTTTGAAGAACTTGAACAAAGAAGGGTAATGTAGTTGTATTTGTCCTATTGCTGCTGTAACAAATTACCACACACTGGGTGGCTTAAAACAACAGAAATCTATTCTCTCACAGTTCTGGAGGCCAGAAGAAAGAAATCAAGGTGGCGGCAGGGCTGTGTGCCCTCTGGAGGCTCTACAGAGAATCCATTCTTTGCCTCTTCCAGCTTCTGGCCAACAGCATTCCTTGACTAGTGGCCATATCACTCCAGTCTCTGGCTCCGTGGTCACTTTGCCTCCTTTTCTCGCTGTGTGTTTAATCTCCCTCTGCTTCCTTGCTATGAAGACATTTGTGATGGCATTTAGGGCCCACCCAGATAACCCTCATCTCAAGATTCCTAATTACATCTTTTATATCAATTACATCTGCAAAGACCCTTTTTCCAAATAAGGTAACATTTAAAAGTTTCAGGAATTAGGATTTGGTATCTCTGAGTGGCCATTCAACCTGCTGTGATAGTATTGATAGTTTTCAGTAAAATTGCTGAAGTAGCCACCAAAAGAAATGTTATTGCGATACCAGGTAATTAATTCCAAGGAATATACCTTAAAAATAGGAAATTTATTAAAATGATCCTGAAGACTTACATAGGATCTAAGAAAGAGTTGAACAGGCAGAACGTGGGCAGGGAAGACACCATGGAGTTCTAGAGACATTATCAACTAGGGGCCATGTCAACAGATTTAACTCTAGGGACTCTGGGTCTTTTAGTCCCAGATTCTAAATTCTTGGGAGAGAGAGTCTGATTGGCCCTGTGTGGGTCAGTGTCCACCTAGGATCAAAGAACTACAATGAGAAGAATAGAATCACACAGTTCAGACCAGGCTTCCAGGGGCCTGCATCTGCAATGTGCGTGGAAGGTATGTGACTTCCTATGTGTAGAGAGAGGTGCTGAATTTGGAAATTATAGCTTCGAAGTTCTATGTTAAATGTTTTGCACCAATATGTATTTTCAGGTAATCAAAAGTCAGGTGATTTCTAATATGCTCAATAGCTATACTTAGCATAGTTATAGGGAGAAATGCTGTTGCAATACCAGGTAATTAATTTCAAGGAATGTCATCTTTGCGAGCATAGCCCAACCCTCTTGTCAGATGCTTGCCACGAGTTCCTTGGAATAGAAATGTAATGAATGGGAAATAGCCTATAATACATGTTTAGAGTAAACCCAAGCTAAAACGCCCTTTGCCACCCAAATCCCAATCTGTGTATGTCCTTCACTACATCCATGGGGACTAGATATCCCTTGTTAATTTATTCACTCATTTGATTCACCTCAATTGATGTCCTTCTCTGTGCCAGCCTCTGTGTTAATCTTTAGGAACTTGAGAATAAATATAGCACAGACCTGGCTCCCAAAGCGTTTACAGTCTAGAAGGCAATTTGGTTCATGAGTTTGAATTACAGTTGAGGGTAAGGTAGAACACACTATGTGAGTACATTGCAGAGACAGCAACACAGTTGTTAGGGTCTGGATAGCAGGGAAGACTTCCTGGAAGAGTAAACAAGTCAATACAAACTGGAAGGAAAGTGGAGTTGGGAGAGAGGACAGACAGAAGTCAATGAAAGAACACTTCATCCAGAATGTGGAAAACCCCAGAGACGATGGGGGGTGATTTTCATTTTGAGAACTGCCATGAGAAAAGTGTGGATAATGGAGAATAAGGTGAGGGAATGTCATCATGTGAAGCTAGCAGATAAGCAGGGGTCACATAATAAAGGGCAGCTTGGACTTTATTTTGAGGAAAATGTGGTCCTATCAAAGTGTTTTAAACAGGAGTTACATTATCAGATTTTTGAGTTAGAAAAATTGCTGTGGAGACTGGATTAGGGCAGGCGAGACTAGAGGCAGTGCTACTAGGTAGGAGTCTAGCAGGAATCCAAGAGAGACAGTAGTGGGCTAAGCCAGACTAGCTCTTGGGATGATGGAAGTAAGTGGATGAATACAAGAGGTACGGAGGAAATAGAATCAATAGGATGCGTTGATTGATCAGAATTGGGGTTGGTGAATAAAGTGGAGATGGGGATGGAGCTAGGTTCTGACTAAGGCAACCCAGTGGATTACAGGGCCAGTCACTGAGGTGGGGAAGTGCAGGGTGGAGTAGAGACAGTGAGTTCAGTTTGCAGCAGGGTGAGTTCGAAATGCCCATGTGAAAGTCGAGTAGAGGTGTCCAATAGCCATTACAGGTCTGGTGATAGGGAAAAGGAGCTGGGATGGAGATGGATATTTGGGAGTCAATAGAAGTAGATAAGACTGCTTAGTTGGAGCAATGGCCACAGGCTGTCCCAAGTGAGTCTGACCTCCAGTCTTTCAGAATTTCATTCAGTTCTCTTGCCCATGTCATGACTAAGTGATTGGCTTCCTGAGTTCTTATGAAATACAATGCTTCTACTGCCTAGCCTTAAGGAAAGAAACCACAGATTATTTTTTTCTGCAATGCATCTGTTCTTTTCTAGCTAGGTTTTTTAAAAGATTTATTTATTTCTCTGCCTTCCCCCTCCCATTGTTTGCACTCGCTGTCTGCTCTCTGTGTCTGTTTGTTGTGTACCCTCTGTGTCTGCTCGTGTTCTTTTTAGAAGGCACCTGGAAAGGAACCCAGGAGCTTCCATGTGGGAGGGAGGCATACAATTGTTTGAGCCACCTTCACGCCCTGCTTGTGGTGTCTCTCCTTGTGTTTCCTCATTGTGTCTCCTTGTTGTGTCATCTCATTGCATCACCTTGTTGCATCAGCTCACCACACCAGCCCATCACATCAGCTCACTGTCTTGCTTGTCTTCATTAGGAGGCACCAGGAACCAAACCTGAGACCTTCCGTGTGTTAGGCGGGTGCCCAAACGCTTGAGCCACTCCGCTTCCCTCTAGCTGTTTTTTTATGCTTTTGCTGGAGGGGGTGGGCTTCTCTCTTTCTAGTCAGTCTGCTAACTCTATGATGCATTCTTGTGTTATTTTGTTCCCACACTAAAGGACATGCAGAATTATTTTCATTTATAGTTATGTTGTAATAGGTTAATCACTTATATTTGTATAAAAAATGTAGTCTAGGGAAACAGATGTAGCTCAAGCGATTGGGCTCCCATCTACCATATAGGAAGTCCGAGGTTTGAGTCCAAGGGCCTCCTAATGAAAGGCAAGCTGGCCTGCATGGCGAGCTGGCCCATGTGGAGTGTTGACCCGTGCAGGAGTGCTGGTCCACGCAGAGAGCTGGTGCAGCAAGATGGTACAACAAAAAGAGACACAGAGGACAGACAATAAGAGACACAGCAAACCAGAAAGCTAAGGTGGCGCAAGAGATTGAGTGCCTCTCTCCCACTCCGGAAGGTCCCAGGATTGGTTCCTGGTGCTGCCTAAAGAGAAGACAAGCAGACACAGAAGAACACACAGAGAGCAGGCAGTGAGTGCAAAAACAATGAGGGGGGTGGGGAGAAATAAATAAATAAGTAAAGTAAATCTTTTTAAAAAATGTAGTCTATAAAGTATTTTCAAATATATCAGATCATTTCAGTTCTTTTGGGTATATA
>JAQZBX010016325.1:0-36684 GCA_029593785.1 Cabassous unicinctus | reverse complement strand
GGATAGAGGAAAGAAGCTTTGGAGTCAGACACACCTAGGTTCAAATTCTTGGTATATATTTTCAGGCAAATAACTTAGTTGCTCCTGAGCCTTGATTTTTCAATATGTTAAATGGAGATAATTATTTTTGCTTTGCAGGGCTGTTGTGAGCAGAAACAAAAATATTTTGGAAGAGCCTGTTCAGTGCCTGGGATACTTAATAAAATGGCTATTATTCTTTTTATTGCTACTTGCTTTTCTTGAACTAATTTTTTTTTAGCTAAATTTTAAATAGCAACTTCCTTTTTCTTTGGAGATCTAGGGAGTCTTATTTAGAGGAAGTGTCGATGCTATGGAATGGCCCATATGCCACTTGTTATTAGAATATGACTCATTATTTCTAATCTTAGTATTGCTTTTTTTGTATGCTATTTTCTTTTCTCAGAAATCCCTATGTTCAGAGCCAATCATAAAATCTGGATAGTAAAAGGAAGCAAATTCAATTAAGTGCACTTTCTGGAGCCACCGCAAGTCACTCACATGAGGTGGTCTGACCAAGCAGTGATGTAAAGAGAACTAATATTTAGGGAAGCAATTGGGGCATTTTATGTTTTCACAGAGTTCTCCTATTAATTCACTCTCATTTTTATTGAGGGGCAATTTACAGGTGGCGAAATTCACAGATCTTAAGTATGCATTTGATCATTCTTGACAAATGCATACATTCTTGTAATCCACACTTCTTTCAAGATATAGAACATTTCATCACCCAAGAAAGTTTCCTTGTGCTCCTTCCCAGTCATCCCCCCAATCCCAACTAGGCAACACTATCCTGAGTTCTATTGCCATTAATTAGTTTCACTTGTCCTTGAACTTTGCATAAATGGACTCATCCATTTTTGTGTGTCTTTTTTCCCACTTAGCATAATGCTTTTGAGATTCATTGGTTTTGCGGCATGTGTCAGTAATTTGTATCTTTTTTGTTGCTGAGTAAAATTCCACTGTATGTGTATACTACAGTTTATCCATTTTCCTGTTGAGGGATACCTGGGCTGTTTCCATTACATCTTTTAATCATCATTGTAATGATGGCTAGTCAGAAGGGTCTATCATCCCCATTTACAGATTAGGAAGTTGAGACACAGAGAAGTGAAGCAACTCAAAGCCCCACTCCTGGCAAATGCTGAACTTGGGAGGAGAACCTGGTCTTCCAGTGCCAGGCCCTCTGCTTCCCTCACTTCCCATTTTCTGAAGCCAGCTTGCTTCTGGCCCTGACCAGGAGTTCTGTCTTGTCTAACCCCAGCAGTTGGCCCAACTCTGGCTCATCTTTGATTGGGAAAGATCCAGAACAGCAACATTCAGGAATTCAGCCCTACTCTGGGGTAAGCCTTGGTTGAGCATTGGTTTCTCAGGTAGAGTGGATGGCTTCTGAGGCTGGTCCAAGGGTTGAACCAGAACAGGGGCCCTGGACCATGAATGATGAAGTGTTAGGTTACACAACCTTTGAAGGTGCTCTAGGAGTGAAGCTTCATCTGCAAGGCAGAAATAGGATGGACTTGGAGGAGACAGGCTTCTGTTAAATCCCAGTTCTGTCACATGTTAGCTGTGTGAACTTGGGCATCTCAACCTCTCTGAGACTCGGTTACTCCATCTAAAAAAGAGGTAGAGTAATGCTTCCCTCCTAGGTCCTGGTGGGGACGTGCCTGTCACAGAACTTGCCCTTTCTGTGTTCTTTCAAGGGTGGACTTAAGGGAACATTACAATATGATTTTGACCTTGCTGTGGGATTTCCATTGTATAGAAAAACTAACGCTTACCTCTATCTCTGAAGACAGTTATTCATTATTTATAGAATCTGAATAGAAACCAAGAAAGTTTACTAGTTAGTAAAGTCTTCACAAAAACAGAGGAAGGGAAGGCCACAGAAGAATTCATTTGCATTAAGAGGGCTGGGAAAGTGAATAGAGGTAAATGTGTGGAAGACTCTCCTTCCTCATTCCTTCTCAAGAAAAATGAAACATTGAGGAGGCTATCCCTTGTTCAGGATGCTGATTAGGCTGCATGGTTAAATGAGTCCTGTAGGAAAACAAAAAGGAGAAAGGATTTTACTATCAGACTCCCATTAGCCCATTCCTGCCCTGTTATGGCTTAAGTAATGTCTACAGGTCTCACTTTCTCTATCTGTAACCTCTAGACAACACTCTTTGTCACATGCTTCAGGATTTGATGTGAAATTTGATGAGTTCAGCTTTCTAACAGTTTACCTGAATGCAAAAGTTTTGTAAAATAAAGAAATAGAATGATATTCCTATATAGACTGTGTAATTTGAGGTTAAGTATGCTGTCCCAGAATAACTTATATACTCTATGAGAAGACTGATGTGTAAATGGCTTAATAGTAGGCTACGTAACACTCTAGTCATAGCAAAAATTCGGAGGAACCTAGAAGAATCAAGGGTTGATCTCTTAGTTTGCTTAGGAGGAAATTTCAGAATTCAAGTATTCCTGAGATTTTTTTCAATCAAGATTGAACAAAACTGAAATCAAGTGGTGCAATTTGTATCTGCTGCTCAGCAGTCCAGCCCTACTTCATATCACTTACCTATAACTTTCTCAAGGAAAGGACATACGTCTAAAGACTTGATGCTTGAGCTTGAAGAGGAAAAACAATCCCAATAGTCTAGATATTGGAGTACCTGAAAATTATTTATGCAGCAAATGAAATGATGTGTTTCATTTGTGGGCTTTCCATTATTGACATTTAAATGTCATCACTCTGCTGTCTTAGGTTTTTAATGTAACAGATCCTTTGTGTTAGGAGGAAGGGAGAATGAATATGCCCCTAAGTATGGGATGCTCTTTTTTACTGGAGAATACTTGAGAGGAAAGAGATGACTCTAAGATGAAATAAATTAAAAAGAGTAATTATAGAATAGAGAAAAAGAAGTCTCAAGCAGTTGATGTTTATGCTGCAGTTTTTTGGCTTGGACTTTTTGTTGGAGAACACTTTCTTTCAGAACTTACTTTATGTATTACTCAAAAGTGTATTGCATAATTTCCATATTTATTTGTATGTCTGTACCCCCTTCCAGGCATAAAGAACAAATTACTTTGAATTTTGGGTGACAATAAGACATACAATTTAAGCTACTTGCTTAAAAGTTAACATTTTTTTAGTGGTTTTTTTTTTTTTTTTTTTTTTAATGTCCCAGCCACTGGGATCATCTATCTATCTATCTATCTATCTATCTATCTATCTATACACATACATACATAAATACATACATATAATCTTCATTTGATTTCCACAAGTAAATGAGGAAAGTATGATTATTATTATTATCTTTTGTTATTATCCCTGTGTTATGGATGAGAAAACTGAGGCCAAAAATTTATAGCCGAAGTTTGAACAGCTGGTAAGTAGCAGATGCTAAGGGCAGAGCATTTAGTCATTTTATTATACTACATTGACCTTCTTGAAGGCAGAAGTCCTGTTTCATCTCTCTTGATGCCTTCAGCATTCAGCACGGTATCTGCAATATATCCTATTTGCTGAATGACCTACAGAACCTAACATATTTAAAGGGACCTTTGCAAAACTACTGGCATCCTTGGATCTTTTTTATTTCCAGTCACATCATCAAGAAGTGGAGATTAGTAAGGGAAAATTTGGAGTTTTCTTTTGAATGTGTTAACTTAGAGAAATCGATTAGACACCCAAATGTGCTCTATGGTGGGGTGGGAGCATGGAGACAGAGGAGCTGGAAAAGCCAAAAGGACTGAAGACCTAATCCTGGGTTCTATAATTAGTATATGGGCATGGAAGGAGGGGAATGAGTTGGAATTGGAATTAGGAGTGAGGAGCTGTGGGCACTAAGAGAAGAAGGTGATTCGGGAAGATGAGTGTGGACAGTGGGGTCACAAGGCAGTGATAGGTCAGGTTGGATGAGGACAAAGACCTGATCATTGGGTTTGGTGTGTGTGAAGGTCCTTGATAAGAGTTGTTTTGTGGGCATGGTGGGAACGAAAGGCTTTTAGAGTGGGTTGGAGAGAGAATAGAAAGTAAGGATTAGTCAATCTTAGAGCAGTTTTCTGCAAGGTGAAACTGAGGAATAGGGTTGAAGCTGAATGGGGACATGGGGTCAAGGGAGAGTTGTTACTATAATAATTATTATTATTACTTAAGATGGGTAATGTTGAGGCATATTTTTTTGCTCATAGGAATGAACATAGTAATGAGGGAGAAACTGAAGGTGCAGAAGAGAGAGGAATGAATTGTTGGGGTGATGTCCTTGAGGATGCCAAGGGGGAGGGAAGCCAGAACTCCACTGAAGGGCTAGGGCTTCCAAGAGAGAAGGCAGGATATGGGTGCTCAGCAAAAACATCCCTCCCTTACAATCATATTATTCAACTCTAAAGAGTTGGCAGATTTTTCATACCCCAATTAATATAAGTTTATTCTCTTGGGTAAATATATGCACAGAAAGTATTCAGTCAAAAGCTGGAGTAAGAATGAGGTAATACTTAAGAGTCAAAACCAATTTCACTATTAAGCCTACATATAAGTTTGAACTTTAAACTACTTCCTATTTTCTATGGCTGTTATCTTAGATAAAGGAAGGAAATTGCCATAAAAATACATGCATCAAAATCTTTAATAAAATGGTAAACATATAAAAGTTTTAAAATAAAAGTTATGTCTTCTGTTTCTGCTTGAAGAATTTAAATCTTTGCAGAAAGATGTCTATAATCAGTTGTTATATGTCCTGAAATCCTGCCATATTCTTGTCACTTTTCAAACATTCTTGCTGATCTTCACAACAAAGCAACTAAGTGGTTTTATTACAGTTTTGCAAGAGACAACTGCAAGTGAGGTTCTGCAAGGTTTAATGATTTGCTCAGGTCACCCAGCTGGTAATGTGAGGTTTAAATGAAAGCTCATTCTGGATTCAGAGTTGCTTCCCTTTTATGCTGTTTTGATATAGTAAATATCCTTATTTAATATGTGGGAAACATTTGGCTCAAAAAACTAAGTTCCTCAAATATCTATAGACATCACATTTATTTTCACAAATGACTATTTTTTCTAGTCTAGTGTGTAGAAATGCTAAAAGGAAGGAAGGAAGGAAGGAAGGAAGGAAGGAAGGAAGGAAGGAAAGCGGGTGGGAGGGAAAGATTGTGTAGTTTGTCACATTTGTAAGGTTAGCGAAGTCAGTGAATACTGGCATATCTTTTCACCCAGTATCATGTATGTGAGAAGCTACCATGTATTTTCTATATTGATTCTGCCTTGATTTTCAAACAAATTTTGACTTTGTAGTTTCATAACATTTGTGGGATCTTTTTATTTTAAAATGTGGTTAAAAACCACATACTCCCTGTGTTCTGTCAAATGATAATATGGGTGTTTGCTGAGCCCATTTCTTCCTCTTGGCCTCAGGGTTTGACTCCTTCCCACCCCACTGCTTTGGTTGTAAAAGGTCAACCCACTCAGCTGCTCAGTGGTAGCTGAGCTTAGGGTTCAAGCTAAATGCCATCTCACTCAGTCTCCTAGTTGGATGTCCACCATATTTCCTGGCTGCCCAGGCCCCATTGAACTTCCGGGCCACATTTGGAGAGTTTCCAGCCTATGAGTAGTTCATCCCCAAGGCAAAGCACAGAAAATTCTGCTCTTCAGCTTTCTTTATAGATAATCAAATTCACTCACGTGAAATCAAGATTCATAGGTGGGTAACGGGAAGAGTGAGGATCCATGTGGAATCCACTGTCAAAGAAAAAACTGTACCAGATCATTTTAAGCAGACAATGATGACTTTATTCAGGGGATGCTATAGCAGAGGAGAGAGACCAGAACGCAACACCGTGGAAACAACGGAGAGCAAGCTTTTTAAGGGCTGGGAGTGGGTTGGAGGAAAAGCCCTGGAAGAGAGTAAGGGGGTTGATCCCTTGGATGGGTGATTGATTTGCCGAGGTTATGACTACTTAGTTTGGAATGTTTTCCTTTGCAGGTAAGTAGGTCACCTGGACTTCATGAGGGCTGGGAGAGAGAAGGAGGAAGACAAGAAACTGCTGTTAGGAGCCTTGCAGGTGCCTGGGTAGCTTAAAGGCTGGGGTCAGAGGGAGAGGGGAGGAGAGGGTCAGGGGCTAGTCTGCTGTTTAAAATAGTGAGGATCCGAAGTTGTCTTCTTTCTTTTCTTTTCCGAGTTGTTTTTCTCTGCAGTTTCACAGCTGCAAGGTTAGTTTTAGGGTAGTCTGGACTCAGGGAGCAGGTAGGGGCACGTGAGGAGTAAGGCGGCAGCTTGGTTGAGTGAGAACAAAACAGATTTGGTCACCACTTTGCTGGCAAGGGCTGTGACCCGGGCTTCCTGTCCTCAGGGCTGGCAGTGGTTCTAAGCTGTGGTGGTTCTGGCACACAAGTGTCAGCAGTAGCGGGGGTAGTTAGTTCCCTTATCAACCAGATATGAGGCATAGTTTTATGTGTGTGTGAATATATGTGTGTGTGTGTATATATATATAATTTTAGCTTTGAGCCTTCTTCTTCAATCCTCCAAATGATTCTGTGAGGTGACCTGATACCCTGATAAACTCCTGTTCCTTCCAAATAAGAGCCCTACCAGATATACTCCCTCCAATCCACCTTTACACTGAAGCCAGAATGACCATCTGGAGACACACATTTGATCTTATATCACCCTTAAACTATCAATCATTGCTTTCCATTGCTCTTAGAAAATACCACATTTTATAGAATAGGGCATTCCATATTTTCAAAGGCATGCTGTTATTTTATGGACAACTAAGAAAGGAAGTGCTGCTGGTTAAACTATGGCCCACCTTTGATTGAAGCATGTGTCCTGATTTCAGAGATGTTAAAATAGGGGGAAAAAGTGTCTTAGCAGTGAGGAGATGTGGTACCATCTCAGATCTCTAATATGGCTGCATTGATGTAAGGGGCTCCTCTCTCTCTTCCCTTTGCCCTCTTACCACCTCCCAAAGGCCTTGTTTCTCTGTCTTGAAGACGACGTTTCTCACCACATGCCCTGTGCTTAGAATACTTGCCCCACCCTCCCCCCTTTTATTTTTTATTTTCAGCTGATTACTGTGGCTTTTCTTTTCCATAGGTCTCCGTTTAAAAGTCACTTCCTCAGAGAAGCCTTCCCTGAGCCCCGCAAACTTCCTCTTCACTTGAATATGACTCAGGTAGCTGACCTTTGCCAAGCATCTCCTATGTGCTAGGCACAGTGCGCAGGACTTTACATATCTTCTCTCATTTAACCCTCATGAGGAACTCATAACAGTTTATAGCTATTTAAAAAGATATTAAAAATAAATAAAAACAGGTTAGAAAAATAAGTTTATAGCTATTTTACTAGCAGTTTTCAGAAGAGGAAACTGAAGCTTAGAAGTACTCAGTAACTTGTCCAGTATTTCCCAACTAGGAAGTGAGGGGCAGGAGCCAGGCTTCACAGCCCCCCATGTCCAGCCATGCTGCAGGGAGATTCATCTACTCACAGCAGATTGATAGCCTTGTTCTTTCAGACCCCAGGGCCTTTTCTTCACAACACTTACTATAATTGAAATTATTTAATTATCTGAAATTATCTATTTAAACACTCTAAAGTCCATGAGGTCAGTAATGGTTTCTTTTGACCAGTGCTGGCATTTAATAGGTGCTTGGTTAATACTTTTTTTTTTTTTTTTTTTTTTAACATTCATTGTGGAAAAATTCCCATATCTTTAAAATAAAGGCAATAGTACCATGATCTCTCCTATGCCCATCTCCCAGCTTCAACTGGGATTAATTCCTGGCCCATCTTGCCCTACCCCCTCTCCCTTGCCATTAGATTATTTTGAAGCAAATCCTAGGCATCATATCAAGCCATCCGTTAATATTTCAGTATGTATCTCTAAAAGGCAAAGGTTATTTTTAAAAATGGAGCACCACCGTTATCACATTTTAAAAAATAATAATACTTCTTATTTCCTTATATTCACCTAGTCAGTGTTCGAATCACCCCAAGTGTCTCGTGAATGATTTGTACAGGGGGCTCACTCTAAGTCCAAGCAAGGGCAGCTTAGTGTAGCTGGTTGACTCTTTTCCAAAGTCTCTTTTAATCTGTAGTTTCTACCACCTCCTTTCATTTCTCCTCCTTGCAATTTGTTTATTGTAGAAACTGTTTCGTCCTGTAGTTTCCTTAATATGGATTTTGCTGATTGCATCACTGGGCTTGGTTTAATACATTTCTCTGACACAGTGTTTCTTGGAAATTGACAATTGATGATTGATCAGATTCAGCAATATGAAAGCAGGCCCATATATCATATGTCTCAATATTTTAAAGTTATAAGCTAAGCAGTTCCCACAGTCTGCTTGCCAGTCCTACCCAAGGTCCCTGTCCTCCTGGAGCTGAAGAAGCCATGGGCTCCAGGGATCGATCTTGCCCTGTGGATCTGCTAGGGTGCAGGCTGGGGCTGGCCTAGGACTCCTGCAGGAGGCTGGACCCCCTGAATCTGGGTGGGGGCTGACTAGGTCAAGCTCCCCAGGGAGCCCAGGGGCGGGTTGCCCCTTCCCACACCCTGCTTTTCTAACTTGGGATATCCAGGCAGTCTCAGCTCCTCTCAAAACAATGCACTGAGCTGAGGGGTGGGTGGGAACATGGTTATCTGGGGAAATCAGTCTGCAGAGACTCCTGCTTTGGGTGATTTGAGGCAGCCCACTTTAAACCAAAGCAGCCCCCTTCTCTCTAGTTCTCCAGGGCCAGTGCTATGACTCTTCTCTGCTTGCTCATGTTTGTATGATTTTAGCCACCCATCCTCTGTGGTGTGGGAAACCTAGTTCAGCTCATGTCTCTCTGTCTCTCTGTCTCTCTCTTTCTTTCTCTTTCTCTCTCAATCTCACTCTCTCTCTTTCTCATTCACATAATCACTTATCGAACTTTCAAACAACTTTCTTACAAGCCCTAAAAGAGTTTTAAAGATACCTTAGTCTTTCTATATTTGTGACATTCAGGGCCCTCAAGCATGGGCAGCAAGACAGGGGCCCATTTTGCTCACATCTTTGGATGACACTGGGTTTCAGGTTTGATTTTCTTGGCAAGAATGCTTTAGGGGTGGCATTATGTGTTTCCATCAGGAGGCTCAGAATCCCAGGTCATTTCTGCTGAATGAATAAAGGAAGAGCACATGCTTCTGCCAATGCTCTGCTCTAGTCTCTGTTCCGTGTGAGCACTGCTGGCTGTCACTCTCTTCCCTCCCTCTCTCCTACCCAGTCAGTCTAGAGTGCCCCTGCCTTAGGAATGCTTCTGCATAGGGGATTGGGGTCTGCTCTGCTCTGGACCTTGATGGGAGGGTCTTTCTAAGCTGTACAGCTCTTTAGATGTTGTCCTGAAGATACCCCTGCTGCTGCACCCAAGCATGGCCAGCCACAGAACTCCCCTGAAATCAGTCTTGATAGCTGCCAAACTCAGGGAAAATAACATCGCCACTTTGTTTAAAAGCCAACAAGACAGAAGATAATACAATAGGAGAGGAAGGATTAATACCACATTCCTGAGGTTGCTGCTGTTATACCCACTGAGCAGGTAATTTTTATTGCTTCTTTTCCCATTTTTATCAGTGAGGAAATTAATGGACCTCAGGCAAAAATAAAAAGGTACTTTTTATTTTTAAAAAGGTGCCCTCCTGTCACCATCAGAGTAGCAGACACAGTCCTGATATTTGAATGTAGAACAAATGGGAGAAGAATGAAAGGGGCCACGCAGCCTCTTTTGGTTCCAGACCTTCCTTACACCTGCCAATTCCAGGCAGAGATTCCAGCGACCCAGCCTGGCTCATTCAGGGACTGCTCATATCTGGGACTGAAACTTTATATAAATAAGTGAAGTAATTTTGTCTGCTGCATCTCCCTACATGTGAAAGTTACAAGTATAAAACAACTGCAACTGTAGAATATCTCTGTGACCTAGAGGCAGGGAAGGACTTTTAAAAACAAATCTTCATCAGCACAAATCATTGGCAAAAACTGATTAATTTGAATAAGTACACATTGGGAATTACTCTTCAACAAAAGACATTGCTATGACTCAGCAATGTTTCTGATGTTGTGTGTGTATGTGCATTTGCACACTGGTCCACGAAGGGGACATGTACCAGGGTGTTTCCATGTTATTCAGCACATGGAAGGCAATCGAAAGGTCCACCTTGTGATAAGTAAAATGTGGTGAATTCACACCATGGAATGTTAGGCAGCAGTTAGAAGGAACAGAGTGGATGTACAGACAGCAGCATGGATGGATCTTAAAATCTGAATGCTTAGTGTGTAAAGTATGAAATCGAATGAAATAGAAAACTAAATACCATTTAGGTAAATCAAAAGAATATGCACACCAAAACATCCATTTGTAGGCACATATACAAACAAAAACATACACATTAAAAGCATTTGAATGGCTGCCTGTTGGCTGGGGAAGGGAATGAAAGTGGGGTGTGGTAGGTTGAATCATGGACCCTAACAAAAGACATATTCTTAATATTAATTCCTGTGGGTGTGAACTCATTTGTAAATAGGGCCCTTTGAAAATTTATTCTCAGTTAAGGTGTGGACATATTTTCTCATAGGGTACTCTACGATTCCATTTAGGTGTAGCCCGACTGGATTTGAGTGAGCCTTGATCTCTATTACCAGAGTCCTATATAAACAGAAGAAACTCAGATCCAGCTAGTTAGTGAAAACCATGCAGGAGGAGACCAAGGCCATTGCAAGCCAAGGAACTCCAAGGATTGTTGGCAAGCCAGCACGAGAAGGCTACAGATTTCAGAGAGAATGCACGGCCTTGCTCACGTCTTGATTTTGGACATCTAGCCTCCAAAACCATGAAACGCTAAGTAAATGCTTGTTGTTGAAGACAATCCATTGTGTGGTATTTGTCGTAGCAGCCTGATAAACTAAGACATACATATGAAGATAAAAGAGAATGAAGGAATCAATCAAGTAAGGGACCAGAGTCATCTCCCTTATGCCTTTGTAGAGTCAGCAGCTGCCAACACAGCAAGTGTGTAGAAATCTTAGGTTCTGGCCATTTCTCAATTTTTCCTTATCATTATATCCTACCTAGCTTGTCCCTTCTCAATGAAAGCTGACCTATGAAAATGTAATTAGAAAGAAGAAACTTTTGATAGTTCTTCATTTCCTGCACAATCTCAACTGAAAATGTCTTTTCTCCTGTGTTTCAAGCTTTGCTGCTTTCTTGCTATACTGGCCAAATCTGAAAACTCTTTAATAGTCTAGATACTTGGTAGATATTTGATAAGCATCATTTCTTATTGCAAAGAAATTAGGGGAAACAAGTTCACATTTATATTGACAACTGTGCAATTCATTGTTTTGTACAGGGTCTAGCTTGGTGCTTATGCATGCAGTTACTTTCTGGGAGTGAGGGTGAAAGTTCTACCCTTAACACTCATTCTGAAAATAGAGTCCCAGAGATATTGATGTTGTAGTGGATAAGAGCTAAATTATAGTAGAGGAAGAATAACACAAATGAAGGGAATAAATCACATGCATGATTTAGTAAGGAGATAATTTATTTAATGGAAAGTCCCCTTTCTGTGATTTCTATTTGTTGCAATTCACCACTGTATCTTTCAGACTGTGGCAAGATTTCAATTATAGTATTTTATTTTATTTGCATGATTCAAAATTTAAAATGAGGTATCAAAATGGAGGGTAGAGAAAGTGTAAGGTGTGTTAACATTTAGTATGTTGTGTGGATGTCTTCTTTATTTCCCCTTGTAGTAATTAATTAGGTAAACATCTTAGAAATAAGAATTCTAGATTCTTGTCTTGGCTTCTGTTGATTTATGTAATCAATTTTTTTTAATCCATTAGTCTATTTCTTTTTTAAAGAACTTTACTTCAAATTTAAAAAAAAATAACGGAAAAAGGCAGCTCAACAAATTATAGAAACATTACTCCTAAAAAGTTCTCTTCATGCATGTTTATCTCATCTAATTCCAGCTAACTCAGTTGTTCCCCTAGGTTATTCAGAAAGATACACAGATAAACACAGATTAGTTAAGTGACATAGTCAAGCTTACCTTATTAATGAGGAAAATGAAGAGTTAAAAAATGCTTAATCATATTTATATCTCACAAAACCAAACACCATATTCTTTTTTACCGTTAGCATTAATATAGTACCAACTTTGCTTTTGCTACAAAAACATTGCAATGTTGCTGCTAACTATAGTCCACAAGTTACATTAGTTATATTTTTTCTATGTATCACAACACCTGCAACACCTGTATTTATACCATTAACCAGAATCCTTATCTACTGCCAAAATCATTGTTATACATTCCCTATATTATCCTCCAGCTGTTCTCCGGCTAACATTAATCTTCCTAGACTGCTCGTTTCAGTCACAATTACATTCATAAATAGTGTTTGTTACATTCACTATGATGTATTACCAAGTCCAACCATTACCAAATATTTACATTTGACCTTTTTAAACATTCTACATAGATCCAGCATCATCTGCTCCTTCTCATCCCACATTCTATCTCCCCTCACACTACGCTTCATAGTCCAATTCCAGAAATCTACTCATATTTAGTTCCTACCAGAGAAACCATACAATATTTGTCCTTCTGTGCCTGGCTTATTTTATCTTATGAATATACCACATCTTGTTTATCCATTCATCAGTTGACAGACACGTAGATTTTTTCTGTCTTTTAGCAAATATGAATAATGCCTCTACAAACATTGGTGTACAAATATTTGTTAGTATAATATATTTCAGTTCTTCTGAATATATTCCTAGTAGTGGGATTGCCAGATCATATGTCAATTCCATATTTAGTTTCCTGAGGAACTGCCAAATCTTCCACAGAGGCTGCACCATTTTACAATCCCACCAACAGTGAAGGAGTGTTCCTGTTTCTTCACATCCTCTCAAATACTTGTAGTTTTCTGTTTTTTTTTTTTTTTTTTTAATAATGGCCATTCTATAAAGTGTGAGATGATATCTCATTGTAGTTTTGATGGGTATTCCCCTAATAGCTAGTGATGTTGAACATTTTTTCATGTGTCTTTTAGCCATTTGTATTTTCACTTTGGAAAAATGTCTATTCAATTCTTTTACCCATTTTTAAATTGGATTGCTTGTCATTTTGTCGTTAAGTTGTGTGCTCTCTTATATAACATGGAAATCAGTCCCTTATCAGATATATGGTTTCTGGAGATTTTTCCCCCATTGAGTTGGCTGTCTTTTTGCCTTTTTGACAAAATTGTTTGAAACACAAAAGTGTTTAATTTTGAGGTAGTCCAATTTATCTGTTTATTCTTTCATTGCTTGTGCTTTGGGTGTAAGGTTTAAAAAACTATTGCCTACCACCAGATCTTGAAGGTGTTTTCCTAAATTTTCTTCTAGGAGTATTATGGTTATAGCTTATATATTTAGGCCCTTGATCCATTTTGAATTAATTTCTGTATAAGGTGTAAGATAAGGATCCTTTTTCTTTCTTTTAGGTATGGATATCCAGTTTTCCCAGCACCGTTTGTTGAATAGGCTATTCTGACCTGGCTGAGTGGGTTTGAAAGCCTTGTCAAAAATCACTTGACCATAGAAGTGAGGGTCTATTTCCGAGCTCTCAATTTGATTCTATTGGTCAATCTGTCTGTCTTTATGCCAATACCATATTGTTGTTTTTGTTTGTTTGTTTGTTTTTGTTTTTTACCACTGAAGCTAAGTAATATGCTTTCAAATCTGGAAGTGACAGTCCTCCATCTTTGTTCTTCATTTTAAAGATATTTTTTGGCTATTCAGGTACCCTTACCCTTCCAGATAAATTTGATAATTGACTTTTCCAATTCTACAAAGAAAGATATTGGAATTTTTATTGGGTTTGTGTTAAATCTGTAGATCAATTTGGATAGAAATGACATCTTAATAATATTTAATCTTTCAACCATGAACATGGAATATCCTTCCATTTATTTAGATCATCTGTGGTTTCTTTTAGCAATGTTTTATAGTTTTCTGAATACAGGTCCTTTATGTCCTTGGTTTAATTTATTCCTAAATATTTGATTCTTTTTGTCGTTACTGTAACTGGAATTTTTCTTCTGACTTCCTCCTCAGATTGCTCATTAGTAGTATATAGAAATGTTATTGATTTTTGTTTATTAATTTTGTACCCCACCGCTTTGCTGAAATCATATATAAGTTATAATATTGTTGTGGATTTTTTTGGGATTTTTTTTGGGATTTTCTAAGTATAGGATCATATCATTAGCAAGTAATGAAAGTTTTATTTCTTCCTTTCCTTTTCGGGTACCTTTTAGTTCTTTTTCTTGCCTAATTGCTCTAGTGAGAACTTCTAGCACCATATTGAATAACAATGGGGAGAGTGAGCAGAACATCCTTGCCTTGTTCCCAATCTCAGTGGGAAAGCTTTCAGCCTTTCTCCATTGTGTACAATGTTAGCTGTGAGAATCTATTTCTTTACCCATGAAAAAAGAAACCACAATATAGAAAGTGCCATTCACATTCTAAGATTTTTGAAGAGTAACGAAGATATTTTGTTGTAATATTACCTTTAGGGTCATCATGACCACCCACAGAGAAGACTTCATGTGGGTTTACAAGTTTTGATTAGAACCAGTTTCTATCCTAACATAGCTTGAGGAGCCTTTAGAATGGAAAGATCAGCTTTTCATTCAAGGTTAAATGAGTTGATTTATAAATGTGGAATTTGAGAAATTGGAGTAGAGATTGGGAAAGTAGAAAGAAGCACACAGTGTAATAAGAAAATATCAATAGTGCTTGAAAAATCTTTAAATGTCTGGGCCCCACCCTGTGGGTCACCATAAACCATTATTAAGTCTTTATATGAAATAAAAATCTTTGACAATGTAATAAGCATTCAGCAAGACTGTGGAAATGCCAAAACTAAATCTCTAGATTAAAAAGAAGTAAAATGACTATTGATTTGAATAATTTTATGTTTAATCTTTTGAATCCATCATCTTTATCATGAAAAAGTCATATAGTTTTAGTTGTATTTTTTCATCCAAAGCCGTTCTTATGTCTAGATTTATCTATGGTTACTATGGAGATAGCTCATTTTGTGTCAAGATTTACACAGACATCCTAAAAGTGCAGAGACTTTGGGCTATTGAGTTCTTTAAAGACCTTATGGAAGATCCAAAGCAGACCATATAGACAAGCCTGGATTTTGAGCTGATGACTTTTTGGTTTGGACATGTTAGTGAACTGTCACAGGTTCATGCATAGAGAGGGAGGTTGGCTATATTCTGTAGATAATGACAATTGTCTGCATAGTTGTTTTAACCTCATGCATATTCACTAGTGCAGGTTTCAGTGTGGTCATTCTATTCACGGCTCTCTTTGATTTCAGAGAGCTACTGAGTTTATAACCTGCAGCACATACAAGTTCCACTAAAAACAAATATGAGGAAAATGGAAAGGCATAAAAAATGTATGGATACCCAGGAATTCTGATTCTTGGGTCTCACTGAGTGGTCCCAGGCTGTTCTTTTCATCCTAAGGCACGTTGTCCATTAGGGTTGGCTAAATGCATCTGTCAGAGCTTCCCAAGCTTTTCCCTGGAGTGCATCCAAGAGTTAATATATTTACCTTCCTCCCCCTTCTCACCCAATTCCTTTCACATGCTTCCCATTCTCTCTGCACTAAATTCATTTGTAGCCTAGTGTTTAAAATGGAAAAAAAAAAATAGTGCAAATTTATATTCTACTGCATATGTATTGATGTAGTCTTTTAATGTAAACTATTTGAAATCTTCAAGATGCTCCAAAACAATGTGTCCTGAAGCCTATGGCTCTGAGTAGAATGTGGCACACTGTCTCATAGGAGTCTAGTGGTATACAAAATACCATCTGAGATATAGTTAGATGGTATACTTTTAGTAGAGCTGTGGAGGCCCATTGCCTCTGGTCCTCTTTGCCGACTGAAATTCCACCTTTTGGAATGATGTTCTTTAAGTTGCGTGTTCTCCTTGACAATGCAATGAGAAAGAGGAGCAAAATAAATTATTCACAACTTAGCAGTGACTATCATAGCTCAAAGACAGCATACATTTATAAATGTTAGCTTCATAAGAATCAGTTATGGGGAAATCAGGAACAGTAATTGAATGTCAGGTCTAAATTTTAGAGATTAGGAAACCAATTACCTGTAGATCATGGGACTAGTTGGTAACCTCCTAGGGGATCTGGACCTCATCAAATTATTTCTGGCTCCCGAATGACTAGCACATAGGTAGAACAACATCAATGCTTGTTGAGTGAACAACTGGGAAAACTAGGACTCATTTTTCAGACCACTGCTATTTTTGTTTGGGGAGTAATAGAGGTTCTCAGTTCCTCTGAAACAGATTTACATTAAAACCAAAGAGGATTTCTGCTCATGGTACCACTGCTGTCCCTGGAACCAAGGTTTGAAACCTCAACTTTACTCTGCTTATCCATTCTGTGACCTGTTCCTATGACTTCTTCCTTTGCAAGGTCTTTCATATTTCTTAATTCCCCCTCCTCTTCTCTGGTCCAGGCCCTGGTGGTTTCTCTTTTGGAGTATTATTATAGCCTTCTAGTACTTTCTTTCTACGTTCAGATACTGCCCTCTCCAAATATTCCAGCATTCTATCCATAGGGTAGTTTTAGAGATAAGGAATTGATGAGACTAAATCTCTCATCAATTGTGCTACCCACTGACAAAAGCCCTTATCAATGGCCTGTGACCCATTCAATCCAGTAGAACTTCTTTCTGTGGCATTGGAAACCCTCCTGCTTTCACCTAACCTATATTTCCAGCCTTATTTGCAAAGCTATTGACACAAAACCTACATTCTTGCCTATCTAGTTGCTTTGCAACATTTCCTCATGCCTGAGGAAATGGTATGAGAAAATGTGGTTAAATTATGAGGCTATCTTCACCAGTGATGGCAATCAGCTTGAGGATGGGGAGTGCATCTTGTACATCTTTGAATTTATTCCCAACACTGCAAATGCCATGTGGAGATGGCCACCACAGATGCCAGCTTGAGTTTCTCTGCAAGGTCCTATGGCAGGAAGGAGGCAACATACAGGACTTGGATGTGGAAGGCTGTCCTTGATGCTATGGCACTGGTGAGTGAATGTGACAGGATGAAGAAAGGAGATGGCTGCTGAAGGCTCATTTTCTCTCCTGAGATTTCTTGAAAAGGTCAGATCAATATGCAATCTTGATGTTTGCTGCATTAGTGAAACAGTAAATTTTCAGATTGGCAAGTGTCAAGATACGAACCCACTAACCAGGGTTCAAACTGATGTCAGAAGGAGGGCTCAGGTGGTGGAAACCCTCATGGAAACCAGCACACAGGTCACCAGGTTGAGAGCTGGGTGGTGTGCACAAGCTGATGACCAGCTTTCCTGGATTGGGAATGAGGGTGCCCTTTTGGGGCACAGACTGGTTGGCAGGGATTGCACAAGGCTGGCACCTCATCTTCAGGCACAACTGGCCTTAAAAGTCTGGTGTGTATTGTTAATATATCCCAGTGTCTGGAAAAACTTGGTCATTGTTTTAATGTATGTGTGTTTAGGAGTCTAAATGAGAATGCCACAGATGATGCTAAGGCTATCCACCAAAAAGTCTTGTGAAAAGGACTGTTAACTCCAAGCCAAGACCTTGTTTTAGGACAGCTCTGATTTTGAACATTCTGTTTGACTTATCCCAAAATAACTTTCCTATTTATCGTACTGTATGCTTTTACTTCCAGTGCCCCAAACATAACTCTTTTCTATCACAACACCACTGTCATAGATTTGTCTTTGACTACTGCTGAGAATTGAATCATGTCCCCCACAAAAGGCATGTTCAGGTCCCAACCCCTGGTCCTGTGGGTTTGGACCCATTGTAAATATGATCTCTTCAATCTTTTACTTCAGTTAAGCTGTGGCCCAACTGAATTGGTTGGGTTTTAATCAGATTACTGGAGTCCTTTATTAAAGCAGAATGAAAGTCAGATGGAGAAAGAGACCCTGGGGAGCAGGCAGAAGCTGGATGTCAACAGAACTGGAATAGAAAGGTGAAAGCACAGCCCTGTGCAATGCCCTGGAAGAAACCAAGGAAAAACCAAGGAAGCCCAAAGACTGCCAGCCAGCCAGAAGATACTGACCCTGAGAGGAAGTCAGCTTTCTAGCCTTTGAAACCGTGAGCCAACCCATTTTATGGTATTTGTTTTAGCAGCTGGAAAACTAAAGCAAATATGAATAGAACCTTTTCCCTTCACCTTCTCTCACTTTCTGTCTCTTGCTTTTCCCTTGTAGTTCCCTCTTAATGCATCTTGAGAACTTCATTTTCCACTTTGCCAGAGGGTCAGTACTCAGAATCAAATCCAAAACAAAGCTTTGTGGAGGAGTGGGGGACAGAGGTATAAGAATTCTTTTGTTTCCAGTGATTGGTTTTTCAGCAGAATGACAATGCTATTACTATAAAAGCCCTTAAAATTCTAAGAATTAAAAAGATCATGGCTCTCTCTATTCTCTTGAGAAATTTTCATTTATGATAGAACAAAAGTCAGGAGATATCAAATGGTTGTCACAAAGAATAAAATATTTTCCAGCATCAAAAATTCTTTTCAAAGCAAATATGTACATTTGATACCTGCAAGTTTTGAATGTGCAAATATTGACTCAGTAGTTGGATGAATTCAGGTCAAACATGCTGCTTTTCTTTCTCAAGGGTTGGGCCTATTATGACTCGGACTAAGGGTTATACATATTTTCTCCCCCAACTGATGAAATTTCTAGAATGGGATGGGTTCCTGCCTTTTCCTTCAGAATATATAACATCTCTGGAAAACGCTTAAGAGATTTTTATCACCTAGGGACCCCTGTTGAAAACTCATATTATGATTTAAGCCAAATACCTGGTAGCAACCTTCTAATTTCTTTAGTGATTTCTGTTGATGACTTACATCAACTGATTTAATGGGAATCTCCAAGTTTTTTATTCATTTGATTTTCAGTAATATTATTTTGGGGCTGGTAAAAAAACTTACTTCATATAAGCAAAGAACTTTCATGGAATTAAAAAAGTTATGTTGGAATACGTCTAACTGCTTTAGAATTAGTTCTGGGGGTAAATAAGTGCAAAGAAAATGTTCATAAATCCATAAACTGTAAAGCAGTATACAAAGTTAGTTGTTAAATATGATGGACACAGAAAGGGGCCCATGCCTGTGAGTCTGTGAGTGTAATGATTTAACAACACCTCATGTTTCTACCTTTAAGGTAAAAGCAAACAAATCATTAAGCAGCCTACTTGGCACAGTGTCATTTTCATAAATGACCATAAAATCATCTTCAGAAAAGTTATTACATCAAGAGGCATTTTGAAGTGCACAGCTGTAATCTGTGAGATGTGCATGGGTCTTGGTGCTTGGTGTGAATAAGGCCTGTGAGGGTGATTTGGGGCAGAAATGCCTCCAGCCCCAGTGGAGCTTGTCCACCTGGATCCTGCTGGTTTTGAGCAACACCTCATCGTGGCCCTGCCAGGGCAAAGCTGGCCGTTGAATAAGGGTTTGGCCTCAGGCCTTGGTTTCCTTGTACGTCTGGGTCTTGAGGATCCATCCAGGTTGCCTGCAGTTATCTCCTGCTCTATGCTTCTGGGCATATGCTGTATAGAGAATCTTGGATCCGAAAGGATAGTACAATAATCTCTTTGAATGAACTATGTTTTTTTTAATCAACTCTGATATGTGCAGGCATTGTATTACTATTGGAAACTGGCAACTACAGCAGTAAGCAGTGCAGGCGTTTTTAGTTCCGCTTTACAGATATGAACACGGAGACCCGAGAAAGGCAAAGTGTGATGCCCAGAGTCACACTTCAGTTCTTACCCTCCTTAATTCTTCTGAGATTCAGCTCTAGTTGTTGATGGAAGATTCCACAGAGCTTTGAATTCATTCCTGGCAGTAATTCTTAAAATTAATTTCTAGATAAGTTTTTCTTTTTCGAGGAGTGGGGCCCTGAAACTTTTGGAGGTTAAAGAGAGGAATCTTGCTTCTTTGAAATGATGTCTCACCTTGTGATGGCCCCATGTTGCCACCTTATGGGACTTTTGATACTTGCAAATTCTTTACTGTATTAGTCTTTCATTAAATGGAGACAAAACAAGATTTATAGCATCAGCCTTTCCCGGGATTACATGTTTTTCTACCATTTTCATGTTTTAAACCAATGGCTTCTGAAATTTTGCCAACCTTAAGGAAGAAATTGTGATTGATTATGAGTGAGTCTACAGGAAACTATTCTGTACTAATTTCTAACTATATATCACAACACCTTCACCCCCATCCTCAGGACCTTTGCACACATCTGGTTTTTTTTTTTTTTAATGTATCAAACAAAAGGGATGAGATCTCACAATAACTTACAAAGCCTGGAGGGATAAGGCAGTGCTTTACTTTAAGTTTCATATTTGTGAAATGTTGGGGAATTTGGTTAAGTTTTTTTTAGTGGGTTTGAATTCCAGCTCTGCCTCTTGTTGGCTATGTAACCTCAGGAAAGCCTCTTAAACTCTTTGGGTCTCAGTGTCTTCCTCTGTGCAATGGGGAAGAATAATGCCATCTGTGAATCATTTGATACAAGTAGTAGTAGTGGTCCTAGTAGGAGTAACCCTTGGATCTTAATTTCCTCGTTTATTACATGAGGAGATGTATTAAAGGAGCTCTGAGCTCCTCTGGAGATCTGGCATCTCTCATTCTCTAGATACAGGATAAATGGAGAATGTCTCATCTCCTCCCTCTTGGGTCAGCCTTTCCCTGCCATCACACATGGCAGGAGCAGGAATGTCAGTATTCACTTGCTAGTTTGGGCCACAGTTTGTGAGCATTTTGGGGAGTTTGATGCTATGGGAGATATTCCAGATGCCAGTCCCTCTCCAGTGATGTAAAACCAGTCTGCCTTTTAGGAACAGCTGGGAGGATCATACTTGGATGCCGCCACTGACTGGGCAGAAGACTCAACAGAGAAATGGGAGCTGGGGGGATACAGTGACAATTGTATGGGGATTGGAAAGTGGGACACTAATCAATGCCTAAGAAATGGACTAGTAGGAGAGCTTGACAGCAGGACAATTCTGCCTGTTGTCCCAAAGTTAACTTCAGCGTGAGGCCTTCTCTGGCCAGTATAACCCCTCTTGGGGCTGCATCTGTCACCCTTGACAGCATTTGGAAACTGTAGCATTAAAGTTAGTGGTTCAATCATACTACCACAAATATGAGTTGGGGAGCTTTCTATTTGCTGGGCAGAGTTCAAGAGTCAGGGAGTTTTAGAACTATGTGTATTGCTCACTGGTTGTTTCATTTGCATTAGTCTTATCTTAACTAAATAGATTGTTGACTTCTCTAAGATTAGCGACACTATCTCATACTTCTGTTTTCCACACAGTGAGTAATTTAGTTGGGTCCAATAAATATTCAATTGAATTTATTCAATAAAATTGAATGACACAGAATTAATAAAAAAGGTAAAGGAAAATACTTTGAAGCAGAATTTGAATAATTTATAAGTTAATTGGAGGAGAAAAAGAAAATGATAGCCTTGAAATGATGAAAAAAATTACTTTATAGGCCTATGTGACAGAAGGAAGAAACTAAAATATACCCTGAAGACCATGCTAACTTCTCCTGTATTTTTAAAATACTCTAAAAACATTGCTGTTTGCTTGCTTAAGTTCAAAGAAGTGAATATCTGAGATACATTGTATAGATATATTACTAAAGCTACACTTTTGTGTCTGACTTAACATTGCTGAAAATAGCCAAAATTCCTACCATTTTAACATTTATCCAAAGCCTAAGAATAGATACAAAGAATTTTATTCCTTCTAGATGCTAGAAATATTTCAGATCTTGCCAGCTCTGCAGCAAATAGAGGATGGTTCTTGGATGGCAGGTGTCCCTGGAGGAAGTCCAGGCTGCAGTTGGCCGAGTTTTCATGTTTTCATCTGAGCTGTTGGCGTGAGGGCTTCCACCACTGTTTTCGCGGTTGTTTCTAAAGGAAGGCCAAGGTTGGGTAAAGGTCGGAGCTGGCACAGAAATGATGTTAGAAGCTGCAAGAAGACATAGGGCTGGTTTTACAAACATGCATGCATTTAATCTAGCAGCCGTTCACCCTATAATATCCCTCAACGCATCTTTAATTCAGTGGCTCTTAACCGGAGGCAATTTTGCCTCCCAGGGGACATTTAGCAATGCCAGGAGATATTTCTGATCACCACAGTTGCTGGAGTCAGTGCTACTGGCATCAGTCCATAGAGGCCAGAGATGCTGCTAAACACACTACAATGCACAGGACCCCTCCCCACAACAAAGAATTATCTGGTCCAAAATGTCATTAGTGCCAAGGTTGAGAAACCCCATTTTATATTTTAAGAAATCCAGCTCCTTGCTCAGGGGGTCAATTAACACCCTACTACTCAAAGTGTGCCCCCAGACTTCATCAGCCTTACCTAGGAGCTTGTGAGAAATGCAGACTCTCAGGACCCATTCCAGACACACTGTATAAAGATCTGCATTTTAACAAGATCCTTAAGTGGACACAGACATCTGTACACCAAAGTTCTTAACGGCATTATTCAGAATTGCCAAGAGATGGAAACAACCCAGGTGCCCATCAACTGATGAATGGTTAAACAAACTGCGATGTATTCACACGATGGAATATTATTCAGCTGTAAGAAGAAATGACAACATGGATGAACTTTGAGGACATTATGTTGAGTGAAATGACCCAGACACAAAAGAACAAATATTGTATGATCTCACTAACATGAGGTAATTATAATAGGCAAACCTGTGGAGTTAAAATCTAGAGTATAGGTTACCAGGAGATAGAATGAGGGTTGAGAATGGGAGCTGATGCTTAATCTGTGCAGAATATTTAATTAGGTTGATTGTAAATGTTTGAAAATGGATAGAGGTGTTGGTAGCAAATTATTGTGAGTTTAATTAACAGCACTGAATTATGTGTGTGATTGTGGTTGAAAGGGGAAGTTTAGGGTTGTGTATGTCACTAGAAGGAAAGCTAGAGGATGAAACATGGGACTGCAGAACTTAGTGAACCCTGTTGTGGACAATGACTGTGGTTAATAGTACAAATATAATAATGTTCTTTCATGAATTAGAACAAATGTTTGACACTATTACAAGGTGTTAATAATAGAGTGGTCTATGGAAAAAATACACCAAATGCAAACCAGGGACTATAGTTAACAGTAATATTTTAATATTCTTTCATCAGTTGTATCAAAGGTACCACACCAATGCTAAGTGTCAATAATATGAGGCATAAGGGGTATGAGGTTTTTCTTTTTGGAGCAATGAAAATGTTTTAAAATTGATTGTGGTGATGAATGCACAACTCTGTGATTATACTGAGAGCCATTAATTGTACACTTTGGATGGATTGTATGGTATGTGAAAATATCTCAATAAAACCTAAAAAAAGATCGCTAGATGACTTATATGCACATTCAATTTTGAGAAATACTAACGTTCTCTAACATTAGAGTGTAAGGCAGTGTGACAAGTGCTTCAAAGGCACAAGGTGAAGAAGAAACTTAGACCTTTTAAATTCTTAAAAACTCACTTGTTCACCATCCATATTTTTTCATTTTTAATGAAATATCTTCCACTTCTTTGCTCCCTTTACCTCTTTCTTTCTCTTCCAGTTACTCTGCTTCATCAAAGCCGTATCCATTGCCTTCATTCCACACGTGTGCATTGCTTTCCTAGATCTTTAATTTTGAATCACTCTTGATACCAAAAAGAAAATAATGGACCGACACTTATCTCTTTAATTAAAGGAAATTGTCCTAGAGGTAAAAGTGGGTAGAATCTAGAAGAAGAGCCACTTTCTCTGAAACTTGATAAAACAAAATTAAATTCAATCTTTCTACTCTGAGCCTTTGGTGGTAAGATATTAATAAAAAGGAAAGCAATAAAGCTCATCCAGTACTAATTTAATCAGAAGCCTGTTCAGTCATTCTCTTTGATATACTTTTTGTCAACCTAGCTTTAGGTTTTGAATAGGCATTCTAAAACCCTGGAAATTTACTAAATTGACTTCTCAGGAAATTTCTGCTGAAACTAGGTATAATAATAGAACTGATTAAAAATAAAATTTAGTCTGTACACCATGCCAATGTATGATAAAATTTTGGAGTCCTTTAGATATCTTATTTAGAAATTTTGTCTCTTTTATTAAGCTTTTGCCCATGTCCAGTTTGTCATCTATTAGCTCTGTTTTTCTCTGCATAAAAATGAGCTAAAATTTTAACTAATTTAAAGGAAATTTCAGTTCAATTTGATAAACATTAGCTGAGCACCTGCTATTTACAAGAAGCTGGAATAAGAATTGTGGAAGATTAAAAGTAATTAAGATATAATCTTTGCCTTAGTTTATAACCTGGTGTGTGTTTGTGTGTGGGGGGAACAAGCATATGAGAAGTTTATTAATGATAAGTATATCAGTACACTTGTCAACAAAGAGCTGTAGGAGGTTCAGAGAAATATTTATACCTAATGTTTCTTTGTTATACAAAAGTGCATTTTGAAATAAAAAGAAAATGACTTAAGAGTTTCCTGTTCCTAAAAGGCTGTGGTTTTCTCAGCGACTTTTACTTCCTGGTTAACAATTACATTAAGTTTCAGGGTGCCAGCTCCACTCAATTGGGAAGGACATAGATGCAATCCAGTATGTGCTCCAGGGTTACTCTGTTCCCTCCAGAACTGGGACCAGGAATCCACACTGGGAATGTGGACAGAAAAAGGGGTGACGGAAAGACCGGCCAAGGTGCCACAAAGTTTTCCCACCCTTTTTAGTTGCCTTTTTCTTGATTAGATGCTCACCCAGTTACTGCAACTCTTTTTTTTAATATTTTTATTTTTTAATTTAATTTTTTAAAATTTTTATTTATTTCTTTTTTTAGGTACTGGAATGAACCCAAGACCTTGTATGTGGGAAGCCGGCACGCAACCACTGAGCCACATCAGCTTCCCTGATTTGGTTTTTTGTTTGTTTTGCTTGTTGGTTTTTTTTTTTCCAGGAGGCACTGGGAACCATGTAGGAGGTGGGCATTCAACCACTTGAGCCACATCTGCTTCCGACTGCAACTCTTTTAACTGTTTTCCAGAGCTCTGGGAAAGATAGATCTGACAGTTTTTGCTTGTTGTAATAGGGGGCATTTTCGGGATGTTGGAATTGTCCTACCTGACATTGCAATGATGGATACAGGCCATCATATGTTTTGTCATAACCTAAAAATTGTGCGGGGCAGAGTGTAAACTATAATGTAAACTATAGTCCATGGTTAATAGCAATGCTTCAATATGTGTTCATCAATTGTAACAAATGTACCACACTAATGAAAGATGTTGCTAATGTGGGAAAGTGTGGAAAGAGGAGAGGGTGGGGCATATGGGAATCCCCTATAATTTTTATGTAAAATTTATGTAATCTAAAGCTCCTTTAAAAATAAAAAAAAATAAAAATAAATTATAAGAAAAAATAAAACAGGCAACAGAGGACAAAAAAAAATTCTGTTAGGGCCTAGAACCCTGGAACATGTCACTCCACCATCTTGGTGATGTTACTCCCTGGTTTCTTGATTTCAGAGCAAACCCAGCACCCCTAAATGGCAACTGACTACCCCACACCAGGAGGGCTGTTGCATAAGTGTGATCCTAAATGCTTCTGAGAGGGTTATAGAAGAGGGTGGAGAAAAATCCCTTCTGGTGTTGTAGGACTGAAAGACCCATTTTGTGTGTAAACAAATTCTGCCCACAGAACCACCTGTCCTTTGGAAAAAAGGAAGACATTCTTTCATGATTCTGGTCGAGATTGAATGGATGGAATTTTTGAGAAGTAAAATTAATGTACAAGATGTTGTCAATAAAGTAAAGGGGAAAAGTGAGATGTAGTGACACTTGTCCCATTGTGGAATAAATTTTTGTATGCCCTGCCTAGTGCTTTCCACATAGTATTTCTTGAACAAATAATTGAAACACATTTCTGTATATCACACAAGAAAGTCAGTCTCCTCAAACCAACATTTCACAGCCTAACTGACACTCAAATTTCTAACAACTCTTTCCCACTAAATCACACAGCCTTTTGATTACATTGATTAAGCACCTGCATGATTTGGTGTGTTTTGCCAAAAATAAAAATACCTGGGGTTAGAGTTGCCATGTCGACCGGCGCTGTCACTGATTGCCGCCGTCGGGCGGTCCCTTGGCGACCCGGCAGTTGGGGGATGAAGGGAGGAGGGTGCGGCTCACCGGGCTCGGGCGTCCCCGAGCGCTGCAAGCCAAGGGCCGGGGTCTGCGTCTCCAGGCCGCAGACGAGAGTGGGGAGACAGACGCTTCCTAGTTACCAGCGGACGATGAGCAACGAATACGGAGACAACGCACACTCCAGAGACAAGGTTGGGCTCCAAGTCTGAGTTTATTAGGTGAGCTCTGATATTTATACAGGGCGGGAAGGCTGAGTGGGGCAGGGGTGGATAAGGCATACTGGGTGGATTCTGATTGGCAGGGATGGGTTTATGCCTATATAAGGTATGGAATGTGTACGAGAGGAAGGGGGTGGGGTCGAGCTGCGGTCGCCATCTTGAGGTGAGGCGTGTGGCAAGGAGAGGTTGCTACCGGTGTCAACAGCCGATTGGCTGCGGTAGCTGCGAAAGCGTCCGTCCCCGATTGGTTGCGGCATTGGCACCAAGATGGTGTCTACGCCCTGGTTTTCTCGGGCAGTGCGCTCAGAGCTTCCGTACCGCCCTCGCCCCTCCCCCTACATCTCCTCCTACATTGCCAGATAAAATACAGGATGCCCAATTAACTTTGAATTTCAGATAAACAACTAATAATTTTGTACCCAATATTTCATGTTTCCTTTCAGCTCCAACATTCCATTGTATCTCTTCTATAAATGATTCACATCAATTCATTCACTCAACAAATATTTATTGAGCAGCTTCTCTGTAGGCCATGTTCTAAGTGTTGGGGACAAGAGGGAACAAAACTGAGAAGTTTCCTATCCTCATGGAGGAGGCAAATAAAACAAGTAAACAAATAAATATATCATAAAATTTCAAGAGCGATGAAGGCATTGAAGAAAAATCGAGTGAAATAAAGGAAAGAGAATGACAGCATGGTAGATGCGAAGAGGACTGGGGAATGTGTGTTTAAGTCACTGTTCAGGGAAGAGGTCCCTGAGATGGTGACATTTAAGCAGAGACCAGAATGATGTGAAAATGGAAATCATGTAGAAACCTGGGATTAGAGTATCCAATCAGAGGGAACAGCAAGTGAGCACTATAGCTGATAAAATTTTTAAAAATTAAAAAAAATATTGTTAATTTTTGGAAGTGGTGTTTTTTGCCTTTCCCTGGCAATTATTTTCTCATTGTCCATTTTCTGCATCAAATTAGTCAGGGCATGAAGATAATGGTTAACAGGGCTTCTCTGCTACCATAAGAGATGTTATGGGCAAACTCCTATTTGTTCTTGTGGGAAGGTTTTCATGGGAGAGCAAATGGGCAGCATCTTCTAAAACAGACTATCAACCCATTGGGCCCCTCCATGTACAGCCTACACTCAGGGTACACCACTTTCTACAATGGTGAGCCAAGTAATCAGGCTGACAAACAGTTTAACTCAGACAAGTAATTAGCTTTAATATATAAACAACTTCTCAAAGACATTTCCCAATAAAATACAAAATAAAAGACCACGGGCATTTTTTTTTAAATAAAGAAATGCTTGGCCATGTGCTTTTGGGGCTAATCCCCACCTTTTGCATTAGATCCCATCTTCTTTGCCTACTCAGGGCCATTGCTTTGGAAGGTCACCCCTCTTTCTTGCAACCTCTATTTTCCCTCTCTACTGCTATCAATGTAAAATCAGTACTGTTATTTCTCCCACCTTTTGAAAAACCCTTTCTTGTCCTCATATCACCCTCCAGCTACTCCTTCACTTCTAGGTCCCTTTATATAAAAGTTCCTTGAAATAATTGCTATGTCCAGCACTGCTCTTTACCTCTGTAATCCACTTTGATCAGGCTTTGGCCTCACCACTCCACTAAAACTGACCTTGTCAAGGTCAACATGATCTCCACCCTGCTGACTTCAGTGGCCACTCCCTGCTCTCATCTTCCTTGACCTACCTGCAGCCTTTGAAGATGGACTGCTTTCTCCTTTCAGCAGTTGTCTTCTGGACACCTCATTCTTGAGTTTTCTCCTATCTTGCTTGATACTCTTTCTCAGCCCCTTTGTTGGTGTCTTCTCATCACCTGACTTCTAATCATTAGATGTCCCAGACCTCAGTGTTCTAATCTCTTTTCTTCACTTTCTACACTCGTTCTCTTTTTTATCTCATTGCATCTCTACACTAATATCTCCCCAAATTTCTATTTCCAACCCGGACTTCTTCCCTGAACTCCAGTCTCACGTGTGCAGCTGCCTATTGAGTATCTCACAGGCACCTCAAATGTCTCTGCCCCCAAACGCTTTGCTCTGTTGCTGTCTCTCTGGTCCAATCACTGTTCCTTCTTACCTGGTTAATTGCAGTGGCTTCCTAACTGGTCACTCTGTTTCTAACTTCATCCCTCTACAAGTTGTTCTCAAAATAGTAGAGTGATCCTTTTCGTGCATGTAAGATCCTGTTCTGCCTGTGCAGGACCCCAGCGTCTCTCCATCCCATTCAGAGTACAAGCTCAGGTCCTTACACTGGGGCACTCACTGCCCTTCTGTTGCTTTTTTATCCACTCTCCCCAAACTGGCACCTCTCGGCCACACTCGCTTCATTGCGGTTTTTCACCCAAGAGATCCACTCCCACCTCAGGGTCTTAGCACCTGATATTCCCTTGCTGCTTGGAATTATCTTTTTTTTTTTTTTTAAAGATTTATTTTATTTTTTATTTATCCTCCCCTTGCTGCTTGTGCTGCTGTGTCCATTCGTTGCGCGTCTTCTCTGTGTCTGCTTATCTCCCCCTTGCTGTGAGGTCTTGCCGCATCAGCCCACTGCGCCGCGTGAGCTGGCCTGCCCTCACAAGGAGGCGCCAGGAAGCGAACCCGGGGCCTCTCCTATGGTAAACGGGTGCGCTATCCATTGTGCCACACCCGCTTCCTGCCGTGAGGTTGCTGCATCAGCCCACCGCACCGCTCAGGCCGGCGTGCCCTCACAAGGAGGCCTCGGGACGAGGACCCGGGCCTCCCATATGGTAAACGGGGGCCCTATCCACTGAGCCACAGCCGCCTCCCTGGAATTATCTTTTCTCAGATATCCCCCAGTTCCTTAAGCTCTGTGCTCAGATGCCACCTTGTCAGGGAAGCCTCTCCTGGCCACTCTGTTTAAAGTTGTAGCCCCCCACTGCCACGTGTTATAGCTACCTGTCATCCCAGGTTTATTTTCCTCCTCAGCACCTATTATCTTTTAATGTATATATAAAACATATGCATTTGTTTATCCCTTCGACCCCAGCCCATTAGCATGTAAACTCCTTGAGGTTGGGATTTCTGTTTTTTTCACTACTGTATCTCCAACACCTAGAAGAGTGCCCTGGAAATGTGGATGATGAGGGCAGCGGATGTAGCTCAGTGGTTGCATGCCTGTTTTCCATGTATGAGGTTCTGGGTTCAATCCCCAGTACCTCCTTAAAAAAAAATGTGGATGTGAGTAAATTATTTATTGAACAAAAAAGAAATCAGGATTATCTTGTAGCACATGTTCAGCTAATGGGACAACATATTTGGAATTAAGAATTAATCTGGTTGCCATTCAAGAGTGGTTTTTTGGGAGTCAATAGCTTTTCCTCAGTTTAGGCTAATGGTTTATGAAATTTCAGTTATAAATTATACTTTAGCAACATGTTGTAAGTAATGATAATTTAAATAAATTGAGGTAATAATGAATGTTAATGATAAGGGCTATTCATGGTTTTCATTTGAAGCATTATTGAAATTCCAATTACACACTTCTATGTGTTGAAACAAATTAAATAGAAAATTTATGACAATGTTATTAATTATATGATAATGTGCTACATACATAATGAAGTATTTATAATCTTTGACTATTTGCAAAGATTTTTCAGGAAGATGCTTTCTAGTGAAAGTAAATTGAGCAGTGCTGTGGTAGAAGCCAGAGAAAAATGGCCGAGTTAATGTTGCCCTCTAGTGGAAAAAAGTGAGACATACAATATTGCAATCTGGATAGTCAATTACTAGGACTCCATTCCTTTAGCCTGGGGATGCCTAGGAATTGGACGTCTCCAGTTTATCATTTGATCTTATAGTGCTCCATTTAAGTTGCAAACTTACAAAGCAAACATGCATGACATCATACAGGGGTTCCATATATCAACCCACCACCAACACCTTGCATTGTCACAAGACACTTGTTACAAATTATGAAAGAATATAATCAAAATTGTACTACTAACTATAGTCCATATCTTACATTTGGTGTATTTCCCCCCAACCCACCCTATTATTTTTAAAAAATATATTTTTATTACAGAAGTTGTGAACTTACAAAACAATCATGCACATGTGCAGAATTCCCATACAACACCCTCCGTCAACACACCATGTGGTGGTGGAATATTTGTTACAGATTATGAGATAATATCATCAGACTATTACCACAAACCATAGTCCATAGCATAGATTTGGCACACTTTTTCCATACTCCCGCATTATCAACACAGTACATCTTTGGCATAGATGCATGACTATTACAGTATTGCTGTTAACCACAGTCCATAGGTCACCCCAGTTGTATTTTTCCCCATGCTTCTCCACATTCCCACCACCCTGCAATAGTGATGTACATCTTCTCTAGCTCACAAAGGACACTCTTGCATCTATACCATCAACCACAATTCTCTTCCACCTTTGGGTTTACTGTGTTATTCAGTCCCTAGATTATTTTCTAGCTTTCTTTCAATTGACATTTACATCCCTAGACTACCCTTTCTAGGCACATTCCCATTTATAAACCAGCTGCTACTCACTATAATGTGTTACCATCAACTCTGTACATTTCCACACTTTTACAATAAAGTTAGTAGTTTTACATACATTAAGCTTCAGTAGTCCTTCTCAGTCCTCCTCTTATCTCCTTTAAGAATCCACCACCTACCACCATGTCTTAAAGATGTTTTCCTACATTTTCTTCTAGAAGCTTTATGGTTCTTGCTTTTATATTTAGGTCTTTGATCCATTTTGAGTTCATTTTTGTATAAGGTGTGAGACAGGGATCCTCTTTCTTTCTTTTGGCTATGGATACCCAGTTCTCCCAGCACCATTTGTTGAATGTACTGTTCTGCCCAAGCTGGGTGGGTTTGACAGGCTTGTCAAAAATCTCTTGACCATAGATGTAAGGGTCTGTTTCTGAACCATCAATTCTGTTCCATTGGTCTATGTGTCTGTCTTTATGCCAGTACCATGCTGCTTTTACCACTGTAGCTAGGTAATATGATTTAAAGTCTGGAAGTGAGAGTCCTCCAACTTTTTAAGATGTTTCTGGCTATTTGGGACCTCTTACCCTTCCAAATAAATTTCATAATCATGTTTTGTATTTGTTTAAAAAATGCTGGTGGAATTTTTATTGGGATTGCATTGATTCTGTATATCAATTTGAGTAGAACTGACATCTTAATGATATTTAGTCTTCCAATCCATGTGCATGGAATGTTCTTCCAATTATTTAGGTCTTTTAAAATTTCTTTAACAATGAATTTTAGTTTTCTGAATACAAGTGCTTTATATCATTGGTTATGCTTATTCATAAATATTTTATTCTTTTAGTCATTATTGTAAATGGAATATTTTTTCCTGATTTCCACCTCAGTTTGCACATTACTAGTGTCTCTTAAAGTCTATTTCATCTGATATAAGTATAGCTACTCTGGCTTTTTTTTTTTGGTTGCTGCATGCATAGAATATCTTTTTCCAGCTTTTCACTTTCAATCAATTGCTATCCTTGGGCCTGAGGTGAGTCTCTTGAAGACAACATATAGGTGGATCATATTTTCTTATCCATTCTTCCAGTTTGTGCCTTTTGATTGGGGATTTTAATCCTCATTAACATTCAATGTTATTACTGTGAAGGCAGTTCTTATTTCACTCATTTTGACTTTTGGGTTTTATTTGTCATATTTTATTTTCACCACTGTTTTGGGACTTTTAGTTACTTTTACTGATATAATCTTCATTTCTAGACTATCTTCCAAGCTGTCTCTCCTGTCTTTTCTTTTAAGACTATAGCATACTCTTTAGTACTTCCTGCAAGACCAGTCTCTTGGTTACAAACTCTCCCAGTTTCTGTTTATCTGTGAATATTCTAAACTTGCCCTCACTTTTGAAAGACAATCTTTCCAGATATAAGATTCTTGGCTGGAAGTTTTTCTCTTGGAATATCTTAAATATATCATATCACTGTCTTCTTGCTCCATGGTTTCTGATGAGAAATCAGCACTTAATTTTATTGGGCATCCCTTATATGTTGTGCATTGCTTTCCTCTTGCTTCTCTCAAAATTCTCTCTTTGTGTTTGGCAGTTGACATTATGATTAGTATGTGTCTTGGAATTGGTCTCTTCTGATTTATTCAGATGGGAGTATGTTGTGTTTCTTGGACATGGATATCTATGTCCTTCAATAAGGTTGGAAAATTTTCTACCATTATTTCTTCAAATATTCCTTCTGCCCCTATTCCCTTCTCTTCTTCTTCTGGGACACCCATGACACATATGTTTGCACATCTCTTGCTGTCATTTATTTCCTTGAGAACTTGTTCAATTTTTTCCATTCTTTTCTCCATCTGTTCTTTTGTATTCACTTTTGGAAGCCATTTCTTCAAGCTCACCAATCCTTTCTTATGCTTACTCAAATCTGCTGTTATATGATTGCATTGTGTTTTTAATTTCATTTATTGTTCCTTTCATTCACATAAGATCTGCTATTTTTCTATGTATGTTTTCATATTCTTCTTTGTGCTACACAATGTCTTCTTAATATCCTTAATCTCTTTAGCCATCTTATTGAATTTACTAAGTAGATTTGTTTGAACATCTATGATTAGTTGTCTCAACTCCTTTATGTCATCTGGAGGCTTATCTTGTTCCTTTAACTGGGCCATACCGTCCTGTTTCTTAGTATGGATTGTAATTTTTCATTGGTGTCTTGGCATCTGATTTACTAGATGTATTTATTCTGCGTGCAGTTTCTCTCTTTAAATTAGGGCTTTCTTGTCCTTTCTCCTTTGCTGATTGTATAGTAGAGCTGAGAATGTAGTTTATGCTGTAAGCTGTGGAGGCTTAAGCTGCCCGCATTGCCCCAGGGACCGATGAAGCTTCTCCCACCTTTATCCCCTGCCAGGGTAAGGACAGAGCCACAGCCATGTGTAATGATTCAAGTCATGCAGGCTTAGACTGTAGTTGCCCAGAGAGACTGATGAAGCTTCACACCCCTTTTTCCCCTGCCTGGGGAGGGGATGGAGCTATAGGTGTTGGCAGCAATCTATGCTGTGCAGGGCCAAAATGACTGCAGTTGCCCCTGTAGACTTCCAACTATTCAATCTGTGCCAGCCGAATGTACCTGCAGTTACCCAGAGAGGCTGGTGCAAGTCCTGCCAGCTTCTTCTCTGTCAGAGGTGGGGCTGGAGCCTAGGCTAGAGCTGCAGTCCGATCTGGATGGAAAGAAGTCATTCTGGTCTCTACCATCACTGCTATTTTCAATCAGCTTGACTTCCCCTCATGCCGGGGGCAGAGTCAAAATGGCAGCTACCTGCCTCTTTCCAATTTAGACTGCTTCAAACTTTAGCTATTCTTAGGGTTATACTTTAGCCAGCTGAATTTACTAATCAGTAGTTGAAGTCGGTGGCCAACCATCTCTTTCTCCCCCGTTTATGGGAAATGGAACTTCCAACTCCAGTCATGGAATAACTCCTGAGGCGGCTTGTGCCACCAGTGGAGGATGGGCACTGGCCTTCGCAGTGTGTAGTGCTCATGAATCTTCTCTGTAGATGGGCAGTCTCCTCCTTCCATTTTTTCAAGGATGTTGCAGAATGCTCTTCTGGTCCTGGAGCCCCCATACAGGTGCTTTAGATAGCTCTGGGTAATTACTAACTGCCCTGTAAACGAGCTGACTCATGAGGCTCCTTACTCTGCTGCCATCTTGCTGGTTGACCACCCATCAACTTTTGAAAAAGTGTTCCAGTCAAAAACTATATTGCAATCAAAAACTATAAATCAAGAAAAGATTTATATTTTTTCATCTATAAAATCAGTAAAAGATTTTTTAAAAACTGAAGGTGTGAGGAAAGAGGGACTTTTATTGTTGTCAGGAGCATAAATTGGGACTAGGTTCTTCACTTGGTATTTTGGGTTTTATTGGAAATTTTTGTATTTTTTTTCTGAGGAGAAGTACGAATTTTATTAGATTCCCAAAGGGATCCATTCTTCCAAATGTTAAGAGCAAATGTTTAAATTATTTCTGAAGTGTAATTTGGCAATTTGTGCAAAAAAGTTCATGGGTACATGTATGCCAGCATTGTTTTGAATGGGGAACAACTACAAGTCACCTAAATTAGGGGAATTAAAATAAATCACATTCCAGCCATTTGGTGGAGTCACTATAACTATTAGCAATTGTGCTGTAGAAGTATTAATGATGTAACAAAATGCTTACCATATATGACAAGCTAAAGAAAACATTTCACCATATAGGATATGTGGTATGATCCTGAGTTTATTAAAACATAAATACACCATGTGCACAGAAAAAGACTTGCAAGTATGTGTGTAAAAATGCCAATGCTAGTTATATATGCCTCATGGGATTACAGATAACTATATGCTTTGTGTTTGTCTTTATCTAAAAAAACCACAGTACACATATATTATTTTGTAATAAAAAGTATAAATATCATAGAAAGAGGAATTATTAATTTTCTGTTTATTGAAAAATTTGACATTGGCAATTCTATAATATTTAAGTAACCAACTGAACTGAATAGGTACAAATTTATGAAAGCACTTTAAAGGACTAGAACAGTAATCATAAATAATCTACAAACTACTTCTCTATACAGGAAGAGCTTCTTAATATTTAAAAGCAACATAAATTCTTTCAAATAAATAGTAAATTCTGTTATTCAACACTTTTACAAGACATTAGAGTCTTTGTACTGTCTTAAGTCCTTTCTGGAATAAGTCAAGGTAAAATTAAAATATAAGATAAATAAAATAAAATGGCTTTAGCAATGGTAAATAGGCCACACATTTAAAATATTAACAAATAAAGCCCTGCAAGTATTTTCAGTTAGAACCAATCATTGACGCATGGGTTCCTAGACAACTTTTATCAAATTTTGGTTATTTTTGGAAAAAAGTTAACACTGGCAATTTACATAGAACTGACCCTTCTTTCACCTGTAAATTTTAGTAGCAAAGGAAATAATATAAGGGAGGATGGGTAGGGAAGCAAGAATTCTGGAACCTGATTTTTCTTTTTTTTTGGTAGTCTGAAGTCACCAGACAGAACTTACAATGGTGTCATTGAAAGCCCTGATTGAGTCTGTCTGTCTTCCATTTGTTATTGTATTTTAGGCATGGTCTCTGCCTTCTAACTTCAGCAGAGGTGAAGCGATATGGGGCCATGGGTAGGGGGTGGGGGATGCTATAGTATTGTGTAAGAACACTACACTCTTTATGTAGATACAGTTCTTACTAAGAGGAATCAGGACTCTGGAACACACTGCAGCTGTCACAGCTAATGAAACAGTTCTGTATGTAGGGATACGGCAGGATCCCCAAGATACATGGGAAAGAGAAAAAAGCCAGGCACAGGACAGTCCACAGTATGCTACTTTTTGTGTGAGCTGACATATATCAATGTTTTAAAACGCAGGCACTACATCAACAGCAGTTGCCTCTAGAAAGGGCAACTGGGTGGCTGGGAGGCACTGAGGGAGGCTTACTTTTTCTTTTCTTTAGGGTAAGCAAGGAAGTAAAGAGTTTCTTAAGAAACAAGAAAAGAAAAACAGTACATAAAAGAATGTAAGGACGCACCATAGGGTCAGCAAGGGAGTAAAGAGTTTGTTAAGAATCAAGAAAGGAAAAACAGTACACAATCTCAGACATAGTTGTGGGCATGCTGCAGGGTGAGTCGCGGAAACTTACTTTTTTACTGGAAAACTTTTTGTGCATCTTTCCCTCCCCAATTAAAAAAAAATGCCATGCATGTGTCATTTATTCAAGTAACAGAGACAGAAAACACTAAGAAAAAAATTTACCCCAAGAATATTTTGCTGTAATAAAAATACTTCCAAACCTCAGAGCTTGGCATCCCTCATTTGAGCACCAACAAAATGCTTACTTATTTTGTTGAAACACATCATTAGGCTTTTTTCTTTCTTTCTTTTTTTTTTTTTTTAATTTGTAACCAAGTGTGATTTTATTTTATTGAGTTGTTTAAGTTTACAAGTCAATTATTAGATACATGATTTTAAAATATTTTCTCCTATTCTGTAGGCTGTCTCTCCACACTCTGAATGGTGACTCCCTTGAATCATATATATTTTTTTGTAATAATAAATTTTTTTTTTTGGA
>JAQZBX010016324.1:0-36613 GCA_029593785.1 Cabassous unicinctus | reverse complement strand
TTATTTGTTATATATATATGTATACAATTTATAGAGGTGCCTAGATTACCCAAATATTACTAAGAAACTACAGGGATTCCCATGCTCCCCGCCGCCCAGACCACCAACAACACCCCACACAACCATTCCCCATCCGCGTGGTACTACACCCGCAATGGATATACACATCCTGGGGCCTTGCCACCGAGCATAGACCACATAATATTTCTTTTCTGTCCTTACATGAACAGGGTTAAAATAACAGCCACCCTCAGAGAAGATCCCCAGCAATCTGAAGTAGCTAATAAAAGCAATGGTTAGCAATCAAACAGCACAGCCCTGAATTTGGAGGACTTGGTCTTTATGTCCCACCCTGACATTGACAACCTGTGCCAGGGCCAGAGCTGCAGTCCCAGTGCTGCCTGCCTTGAGAATGGCAGATGGGGCTTCACTGACACCACAGGAAGGCTGGAAATCACTGGTGTTCACTGCCTCTTCTTCCTGCTCCTCCCTGGGTGCTGCCCAGTGTTTCACTAGATGATGATGTTAAAAACAGTTGATTCAATCCTCAGTCTTGAAGATTTTGTGATAGTGATGCCCACTCTGTTTCTGACTGGGAAGGGGTTTAGATCCCAGGGGGAAGATGGGTGGAACTGTCATGCTTGCAGTTGTAGACTCCCTGTTTTTGGGGATGGGCATTTCCCATCATTGTCCTTTTGTTCGTTGTCCTGAGCAAGTCCAATGAACTGTAGAGTAGGTGGTGTAATTCTGCTGAGTTTCAGGGCTCACCGGCATATGAACAGACTGAAAATTTAAGTGTTTGGGACATATATCTAACAAGTATAGTGCTAATTATAGGTTCAAATAAAAGGTGTAGAAGAGCCATGTGTAGAGGAAATATAACTGAGTCTAACTCTGTATAAACAAACATAAGGGGGGATTGCAAATATGGACTAAAGTATATTTATTAATATTCTAACAGTGGAAGAATTTGTATCATTGATATAAAGGCAGCAGCCATTAGAGTTTCTGAGGGAAGGGAGAGGGAAGAATAGGTGTAACATGGGGCATTTTTGGGATATTTGAATTGTCCTGCATGACATTGCAATGATGGATACAGGTCATTATATAATTTGTCAAATCCTATAAAATTGTGTGGTGCAAACTGTAAACTATAATCTAAAGTATAGACCATGGTTAGTAGCAATGTTTCAATATGTATTCATCAATTGTAACAAATGCACCACACTAATGAAAGATGTTGTTTATGGGGGAAAGTGTGGAGGGGAAAGGGGTGAAGTATATGGGAATCCCCTATATTTTTGATGTAACATTTATGTAATCTAAAACTTCTTTTAAAATAAAATTACTTAAAAATTTAAAAAAAATTGAGTCATATAAAATGCTATGTTCCCAAAATAACATGTCTTCTTTTATTTGAACCTATAATTTTCAATTTAACTCTTAGGTACATTTCTCAGAAACTTAAAGCCTTTGGATTGTTCCTATGCCAGTGGAGCTCTGAAACCCAGCAAATATGTGGCAACTCCTACTCTCCAGTTCTTTGGGACCTCCCTGCACAATTAACAAAATGATGATGATGGATCAGCCCAATCTCCAAAGCAAGGTGCATCTTCAACTGCATGCTAAACAATTCCATTCTTCTGCCCTCAAATATCTACCTCTCTTCTCAGCCTGAAGCAGTCAGAGTGGGCACCATCCCAAATCCCTCAAGATTAAGTATTGACCAAAAATAAGGGAGGAATATAACTATTGACTAAAGAAGATGTTTTCTTCTTATAAAAAAGAAGTAAGGGAAAATTGAGGTAGGAAGGAGTAATGTATGTAAAGGCTCCACTTTCATCACTCAGTATTCATTAAGCATCTATTAAAGATGTGATGCTTTTCAAAGACCAATACAGAGAGACTTGGCCTGTCTTAAAGAGAAAGCCATAAATAAAATAATCAAGAATAAATAATAATAATAATAATAATAATTTATTCAGACACTCCTGCAAATTCAGTACTTGTTTTAAGGAAAGAATGATTCCTGGACATTTTTATTCTACCATGTTCCCCAAATCGTTCTTTCAATTGTGTTTTTGCTGTTTTCAATTTTACAGTTTTCTGTTCTTATACTTACTATTTCTTTCATTTCCAAGTTTTGTGTTTTCTTTTCTCTCCTTTTCTAGTTTCTTTAATGGAAAATTATATCATTAAATTTCAACTTTTCTTATTTTCTTATAGACATTTTATGTTACAAAATTACCTCCTAAAAACTGAGTTAGATAAATTCCACATATTTAATAAGGTTTCTTCCCATATTGTTCAATTCTAAATATTTTCCAATTACCCTTGATATTCTTTCTTTGAACCATGAATTATATAGAAGTCTGATGTTTAGTTTCCCAGTTTTTGGAGATTTTCTTCTAATTATTTTCTTATTCATATCTCATTTTAATCTATTATCATATGGGAACATTCTTTGTAAGATTTTATATTTTTTATATTAGTGATGGTCTGTTATTAAGTGAAAGTCTGTTTTGATGAATGTTTTACTGAACAAGGGCTCATGCCTAATGCACAAAGACTTCAATGCCTGACTATGGGATTTTGAGAAAAGAAAGAGCTTTAATGCAAGGTTGACCTGTTTCAAGTTAGAAATCCCTGGCTCAGATCTATCTCCCAGAGTCTAAAGAGATGAGAGTTTTTACAGGAAATCACTCAGTTAACAAAAGTTAACAACTAAAATATAAGTAAAAAAAAATGGAAAACAGCTAAAGTAACCATTATAATAAAAAGTATAAACAACAATATTATCATGTAAAGGAATGGAACTAAGTTAAAGGAATCTTGATAATAGCAAGTAAAACCCCTGTGGTCACCAGTTACAAATGTTCCATTTTCATTAAAAATATTTTTTATTATGTGTTTTTTGTATGAAATGGTCCATTAATGTTAATGGTACAGTTTGGTTCTTCTATATGGTTACTGGGTTTTAGTGTATTGATTCAATTGATTATTAAGACAAAAGTGTTAAAATCCCCAAGAGTCATGGTGGACTTTTAATTTTTGCATTTAGATCTGTCAGTTTTTGCTTTATCTATCCTGAAGCTTTTCATATATATATATATATATTAAGATTGTTATGCCTTCATGATTAATTAACTTTATCATAATATATAATATTTCACTTTGTCTATGTTAATTGCCTTTTCTCCAATAATTATTTTTCTGAAAGTTAATATAGCCATGCAAATATTCTTTTTCATAATATTTGCACAATATATTTTATTTTAATCCTTTTAATTTTAATCTACTTATACCACTATATTTCAAATAAGTTTCCACAGACAATATTTTCAGTTGGGTCATTTTTTAAGTCAAGTATTATAATAGTTATGTTTAATTAGTCTAAATATACCATGCAAATTTAAATTAATTTTGGGGAAGTGGAAATGGCTCCAGTGGCTGGGTACTTGCCTCCCACATGGGAGGTCCCAGGTTCAGGTCCTGGTGCCTCCTAAAGAAGATGAGAAGACAGACAAGGGAGCCATCTGTGTGTGTGTGGGGGGGACAGAATAAAATTTAAAAAAATACAAATTAAATACTTAAAAATAAATTACAGTGTATAAATAAGTAACAGTTTAAAAAATAAATTTTGGAATTTTGGTGCCTATCAACCATTTTGTTATTTGTTTTATTATGTTTCCTTTCATTTTTTTTTGGTGTATTTGAAGTTCTTTTGTATTACATCTTCCTTTGTCTACTAATTTTTCTATTTTTTTGGTATAATTTTATATGTTGTTCTAGGCATTACTATAGCATCTGTTTCTACTGCTATGCTAAATATTTCACAAACTTAGTGACTTAAGCCAAAACAAATTATCTCTCAATTTTTAGAGTCAAATGCCAAAGTGCAATGTCCCTAAATTTTCTGCTCATAATTACAGTAGGCCAAAATCATGGTATCTTCAGGATTGTTTCTAGCTGGAAATTATTTGAAAGAATCTGCTTCCAACTTCATTCGAGTTTTTGGCAGAATCCAGCTCCGTTCAGAGATGGTAGTGTGTGTTCCCTTGCAGGTTCTCAATTAGGGCCTCCCTTAGATCTTTAAAGTCACCTGCATTTCTTCTCACGTGGCCACCTATATCTTCAAAGCCAGCATCATTGTGTTTAATCTTTCTCATATATCACAACTTTCTGACGTCTTCTTTGGCTACCAACCAGAGAAAGCTCTCTGACTTTGAGGGCCCATGACATTACATTACAGCCAGTGGATAATTCCAGATAATATTCCTATTTTAAGGACAACTGTACTGTATATAGTATAAACATGGGAGTGATCACTTATATTATCATATTCTGTACATTAGAATATAAAATTTACAGTCGATCATTTTTATATATTTTTCTTACCACAACTATATACCTTAAGTTTCACAGACATCTTAGAATCAATATTTTACCATTTTAAGTGGAATGTAGAAATATTACCAACACATTGATCAATTGCTTCCTCATTTTTGGTTTCAGTTGTCTTGGGTTTTAAGATTTACATCCATTATCAACCCTATGAGGTAATGTTATATTTTTTGTGCTTCAACATCCAAAATACATGAAAGAAATCAAGGAAGAACAATCATATTATGACATATATAGCATTTCTTTTGCCTTTCTTTCATTAAAGGTATTCCAGTATTCTTTCTAGTTTCATATTCCTACTGTTTGAATAACTTATTTAGCCATTATGTTACCAGTGTGCTAACAATGAATTCCTCTATTTACTTTATCTGACAATGTCTTCATTTCACTTCATTCCCATATTAGGATATTCCAGAAACAACAGGGAAGCAGGCAAGTCTGAACTTCACTGAGCAAACTCCTATCGGGATTCTCAAATAAAGGTGATGTTGAAGTCCTTATTCTGAGTACCCCAGGGGAAAATGCCTGGCTGGAAATTCCAGCAGGAGCCTGATTGATGTTGAGGCAGAGATAAAAACCCAGTTCTCACTTGTAAAACCTCAAACTGATGGGATGAGGAGATTACTCCAAATTGATAAAGACGATATTTCTTTGTTGATTATGGATGCAATTAACTGCTTATAATGCAAATCCCATATACAATAAACCTTCCCAGTAACTGATTAAGACAGTGTTTGACCAAACAACTGGACACAATAACTTGGACAGGTTGACCCATGAAATTGACCATCAGTCCTGAAGGATATTTTGGCTTATAAAAAATTCTGGATTAACCAATTATTTTCTTTCAACTATTTAATCATTTGTTTCCACATCCTGTTGGCCTCCATGGATACTAATGAGCATCCACATCCATTTGAAACATTGTTTCTACTTACATAATATGTACTTTTCTTTGGCTGTTCTCAAGATTTTTCCTCTTTCTTTAGAATATGAATGCCTTATTATGAAATTCTAAGCATGTATATTTTTGGTTTCATCCTTGGTTAAAACTCCTTTAGCTTCTGGAAATAATTGTTTCTCCTTCTCCTAAACTGGGCACATGAAAGACATAATTCCTTGAATTTTCTTTTTTCCCACTGTATTGTTTTTCCTATCCTTTTGGGCTTCTTGTGATATGAATGTAAGACCATTTATTACTGCCACAGGTCTTTAAGGCTTTGTTCAATTATATATATTTTTAATACTTTGCATCTCTCTGGATAAGACTGGATAATTTCTATTCATCTATCTCTAATATTATGACATTTCCTCTGTGATCTCCATATTATTTCACAGCCTGTATTGTAGTTTATTTATTTTATTTTATTTTAGTTAATGTATTTTTTCAGGTCCAAAATTCCTCTTTGATTCCTCCTATTTTTCCTCAGTTTCTCTAATTTCCATTAATTTCAAGAATATTTGCCCTTACTTATTTGAGCATTTTTTTATAATTGTTGCTTCTAATTCTTTGTCATATATTTCCAATATTTACGTCACCTTAGTATCAACATTTTAAAAATGTTCTTTTCCTTTACATGTTGAAGTTTACCTTGTTCTTTATATTTTAATCCTTTTTATGTTGTATACTACATATTTCAAATGTTTAATAATGTGACTCTGGGCCTTGTTAAATACTATGGAGAATACTGAAATTTTTGAAGTCACAAGAATGCTCTCAGTTCTACTTATGATGCAAGTTCTGACCAGCCTGCATTTCAAGAATCTGAATGGAAAACTTGGGTGAGTTTTAAGGTTTTACTTATGTATTAGTCAGCCAAAGGGGTGCTGATGAAAAGTACCAGAAATCTGTTGGCTTTTATAAATTGTATTTATTGGGGTATAAGCTTACAGTCACAAGGTCCTAAAGAGTCCAACCCAAGGTACCATAAGAGGTACTATCTCACCCATAGTCTGTTGCCATGTGTTGGTGAAAGATGATGGGCAATGTCTGTGAGGGTTCAGCCTTCCTCTTTCTCTTAAGGCTCCATAGGCACAGTTTCTTCTTATCTCAGCTGTAGGCTGGAGTGCTCATCTCTTTTCTCGGGACTCATTTTTTTTCCGGGCCCAGCTGCTCTGGTCTCTTCACAAGGTCAGCTGTAAAGTATCAGGCAAATGTTTTATCTCTTTCTGGGTCTCCAGCATCAAAATTAAGTACTCTCCTTGGCCGTGTCTTTTTCTGTGTTCTCCATGTAGCTACTTTTGTGTGAGAGTCTGTTTCATCAGCCCACCAAGGGGGCTGGGACTCAATGCTGAGTCACAATCTAATGACATGGGTGAATCAAAGCACTAATCTTGATTTACTAAAGTAAAAGTGAAACATCTGAATTTAATACAATCAAAGGGGTATCACACACAGAGGAACAGATCAATTTACTAACACAATATCTCTTTTTGGAATTCATAAATAATATAAAACTGGCACAACGTAATTTTATGTATTTCTTTTTTTTTTTTTTAACAAAGCAATTTTATTGATACATATTATTAAAGCATACAATTCATCCAAAGTGTACAATCAGTGGTATTTGGTATAATTTTATAGTTGTGCATTCATCACCTCAATCATCATTAAAGCATTTTCATTATTTCAATAATAATAAATATAATAAACAAAAAACAAATAAAAACAAGAAAATTCTTCACCCTTTGATCTCTCTATGATTCCCCTGTTGTACATAGCTACTATTTCTGGCTATTCTTATACACAATTACTTATTTATTTATTAAGCAGTTCTACTGAGATCTATCCAAAGTGTATAATCCATGGCTTTTCGTATAATCACAATGTTGTGCATACGTCACCACAAAAAAATTTTAGAGCAATTTCATTACTCCAAAAAGAAAAATGCCACACCCCTTAGCAATCCTTCCCCAGTCCTACATAACCACTAATCTAACTTCATCTTTATAAATTTATTTTTATATTTACATTTTATATAAATGGAATCATACAATATTTAGTACTTTGTGTCTGATTTCTTTCACTTAGCATAATGTTTTTCTTTTGTCTGATATTAACATCTTCTAGTGTTAACATACATTTGTTCAATTTTAAAGAAAAATAGTCATATATGCAATTTTACCTATATTCATATTTCACATGTGGTTTTCCTATACTATACAGTTCCATGTTAAATTTTTTAGCTTTCCTTTTAGTAATACACATGACCTTCGACTTTCCCTTTAAACCTCTTTCATGACCACGTAATAGTACTCCTAGTAACAGACATTATGTTGAGCTTTCATCTTTTCTATTTATTTCCACAGATTAACACATATCCTTTTTATCAATTCTGTGAAAGTTAACCCTCAACTTTCCATTCTCTAACCACATTCTATTTTCTGGTGACCCATATTCAAGTTATTAGCTCCATGAGATTACACAATATATTTAGATCATAGTAGCACAATCATACACTATTTGACGTTTTGTGTCTGGCTTGCTTCACTCAACATAATGTCCTCCAGGTTCATCCATGTTGTCAAATGCTTCACTTCATTTCTTCTTACAGCTGCATAATATTCCATCATCTGTAAACACCATAATTTGTTTATCCATTCATCGGTTGATGGACACTTGGGTTGTTTCCATCTTTTGGCAACCGTGAATAATGCCATTATGAATATTGGTGTGCAGATGTCTGTTCGTGTCACTGCTCTTGGTTCTTCTGGGTATATACTTAGTAATAGTGTTGACGGGTTGTGTGGCAAGTCTATATTCAACTTCTTTAGGAACTGCCAAACAGTCCTCCACAGTGGCTGTACCATTCAACATTCCCACCAACAGTGAAGAAGTGTTCCTATCCCTCCACATCCTCTCCAACACTTGTAGTTCTCTGTCTTTTTAATAGGGGCCATTCTGAGAGGTGTGAAATGATATCTCATTGTAGTTTTGATTTGCATTTCCCTAATTGCTAGTGACGTTAAACATTTTTTTAAGTGTTTTTTTTTTTTTTTGCCATTTCTATTTCTTATTTGGACAAATGTCTTTTCAAGGCTTTTGCCCATTTTTGAATCGGGTCATTTGTCTTTTTATTGTTGAGTTGTACCATCCCCCTATATATCATGGACATTAAACCCTTATCAGATATGTCATTTCCAAATATTTTCTCCCATTGAGTCTGCTACATTTTCACCCTTTTGACAAAGTCCTTTGAGATGCAAAAATGTTGAATTTTGAGGAGGTTCCATTTACCTTTTTTTTGTTTTGTTGCTTGTACTTCGGGTGTAAGGTCCAAGAAACCAACACCTACCACAAGGTCTTTAAGATGTTTCCCTACATTTTCTTCTAGTAGTTCTATGGTCCTGGCTTTTACATTTAGGTCTTTGATCCATTATGAGTTGATTCGTGTATAGGGAGTGAGACAGGGGTCCTCTTTCATTCTTTTGGTTGTGGATATCCAGTTCTCACACCATTTGTTGAAGAGACTGTTTTGTCACATTAACATGGCTTTGGTAGATTTGCCGAAAACTTGTTGGCCATAAAGGTGCAGGTTTATTTCTGGATTTCTAATTCTATTCCACTGATCAATATGACTATCTTTATACCAGTACCATGCTGTTTTTGTTTTGTTTTTTTACCAAGAGGTCCCAGGGATCAAACCCGGGTCCCTCCATATGGGAGATGGACGTCCACCCATTTGAGCCACATCCGTCCCCCTCATGCTGTTTTGACCACTATAGCTTCATAATATGTTTCAAGGTCAGGCAGTGAAATTCCTCCCATGTTGCTCTTCTTTTTAAGAATGCTTTTGGCTATTTGGGTGCACTTTCCCTTCCAAATGAATTTGGTAATTGCCTTTTCTATTTCTGTAAAGTAGGCTGTTGGAATTTTGATTGTTATTGCACTGAATCTATAAATCAGTTTGGGCAGGATTGACATCTAAATGATATTTAGTCTTCCAATCCATGAATGCAGAATGTCTTTCCATTTGTTTAGGTCTTTTTTTATTTCTTTTAGAATTATTTTGTAGTTTTCTGCATATAGGTCCTATACATCTTTGGTTAAATTGATTCCTAGGTATTTGAGTCTTTTTGTTGCTATTGTAAATAAATTTTTTCCCTGATTTCCTCCTCAGATTGTTCAATAATAGTGTACAGAAATGTTACTGATTTTTGCATGTTGATCTTGTGTCCTCCACTTTGCTGAACTCATTTATTAGCACAATTAGCTTTGTCATAGACATTTCAGAATTTTCTAAATATAGGATCATGTCATTCACAAATAGTGAGAGTTTAACTTCTTCTTTTCCTATTTGGATGTCTTTTTTTTTTTTTTCTCTCTTTTCTAATTGCTCTAGCTAGAACTTCTAGCATAATATTGAATAACAATGGTGCCAGTGGGCATCCTTGTCTTGTTCCCACTCTTAGAGGGAAAGCTTTCAACCGTTCCCCATTGAGTAGGTTATTGGCTATGGGTTTTTCATATATGCCCCTCATCATATTGAGGAATTTGCCTTCTATTCCTCTCTTCTGAAGTGTTTTTATCAAGAAAGGGTGCTGGATTTTGTCAAATGCCTTTTCTGCACAGATCGAGATGATCATGTGGTTTTTTTCCCTTCAATTTGTTAATGTGGTGTATTGCATTAATTGATTTTCTTATGTTGAAACAGCCCTGCATACCAGGAATAAATCTCACTTGGTCGTGATGTATAAGTTTTTTCATATTCTGTTGGATTAGATTTGCAAGTATTTTGTTTAGAATTTTCACATTTATGCTCATTAAAGAGATTGGTCCGTAAATTTCTTTTCTTGTAGTGTCTTTATCTAGCTTTGGTGATGTTGGCTTCATAAAATGTGTTGGGTAATCTTCCCTCCTCTTCAAATTTTTGGAAGAGTTTAAACAGGATGGGTGTTAATTCTTCTCGAAATGCTTGGTAGAATTGCCCTGTGAAGCCATCCGGTCCTGGACTTTTCTTCATTGGAAGATTCTTGATGACTGATTCAATCTATTTAAATGTGATTGGTTTGTTAAGTTCTTGTATTTCTTGTAGCATCAATATAGGTTGCACATTTCTAGGAATTTATCCATTTCATCTAGGTTGTCTAGTTTGTTGACATAGTTTCTCATAATATACTCTAATGATCCTTTTTATTTCTGTGGGGTCAGTCATAACTTCACCCCTTTCATTTCTGATTTTATTTATTTGCATCTTCTTTTTTTCTTTGCTAGTATAGCTAGGGTTCTCTCAATTTTATTGATCTTCTCAAAGAACCACTTTTGGTTTTGTTGATTTTCTCTATTTTTTGTTGTTGTTGTTGTTGTTCTCAATTTCATTTATATCTGCTCTAATCTTTATTATTTCTTTCCTTCTGCTTGCTTTGGAATGGTTTCCTGTTCTTTTTCTAATTTTTATGGTTATTCAGTTAGATCTTTGGTTTTAGCTCTCTCTCCCTTTTTAATATAGGCATTTGGGATATAAATTTCCCTCTCAGGGCTGCCTTCACTGTATCCCATTAGTTTTGCTAAGCTGTGTTGTTGTTTTCATTTGCCTCAATATATTTACTGGTTTCACTTACAATTTCTTCTTTGACTCACTGATTTATTTAGGAGTGTGTTGTTCAGTCTCCACACATTTGCGAGTTTACCTCTTTCCTATTATTGATTTCCAGTTTCATTCCTTTATGATCTGAGAAGGTGCTTTGTATAATTTCAATCTTTTTATATTTATTGAGATGTGCATGGTGACCTAAAATGTAGTCAATCCTGGAGAAAGATGCATGAGCCCTTGAGAAGAATATATAACCCACTGAGTTTGGATGCAGCGTTCTGTATATGTCTGTTAGGTCTAACATGTTTATCATATTATGTTCAAGTTCTCTGTTTCCGTGTTAATGTACTGTCTAGTTCTTCCATCAAATGATGTGAGTAGGGTGTTGAAGTCTCCAACTATTATCGTAGAGATGTCTCTTTCTCCCTTCAGTTTTGCTAGAGTTTGCCTCATATATTTGGGGGCACCCTGGTTAGATGCATAGCTATTTATGACTTATTTCTTCCTGGTGGATTGTCCCTTTTATTAATATACAATGGCCTTCTGTATCTCATAACTTTTTTGCATTTAAAGCCTGTTTTTCTGATATAGAATAGCTACTCTTTTTTGGTTGCTTTTTGCATGGAGTATCTTTTTCCAAGCTTTCACTTGCAGTCAGTTTGATTCCCTGGGTTTAAGGTGAGTCTCTTGTAGGCAGTATATGGATGGCTCATGTTTTATTATCCACTCTTTCAGCCTATATCTTTTGATTGGGGAGTTTAATCCATTCACATTCAATGATATTATTATAAATGCATTATTTACTTCCACCATTTTATTCTTTGGTTTTCATAAGTCATATATTATTTTTGTGTGTCTTTTTACTCTTTTGGTATCCTTTCTGCTAGTCTTTCTTCTGTGCTCTCCTCCAAGCTTCTTTCTCCTTTTTCTTTCATGTTCTAAGGCTTCCTTTAATATTTCCTGCAAAGGGGGATTCTTTTTTACGAATTCTCTTAGTTTCTGTTTGTGAATATTTTAAACTCACCCTCATATTTGAAGGGCAATTTTGCTGGATAAAGAATTTTCAGCTGGCAGTTTTTCTCTTTCAGCATCCTAAATGTATCACACCACTGTCTTCTAGCCTCCATGGTTTCTGATGAGAAATCCTCACTAAGTCTTAATGGGCATCCCTTGTATGTGATGGTTTGCTTATCCCTTGCTGCTCTCAGAATTTTCTCTTTATCTTTGGCATTTGACATTCTGAGTAGTAAGTGTCTTGGAGTATGCCTATTTAGATTTATTCTGACTGGGGTACACTGTGCTTCTTGGACATGTAAGTTCATTTTTTTCATGAGAGTTGGAAAACTTTCAGCTATTATTTCCTCAAATATTCTTTCTGCCTATTTTCCCATTTCTTCTTCTGAAATCCCATGCCACGTATGTTGTTGCGTTTCGTGTTATTCAACTCCCTGAGCCTCTGCTCACTTTTTCCATTCTTTTGTCTCTTCAATTTCAGCTGTTCTGCTTTCGGTATCACTTATTCATTCTTCTATCATTTCGAGTCTGTTGTTGTATGCCTCTAATGTGTTTTTTTTAACAAATCAATTCTATTGATACATATTAATAAACATACTATTCATCCAAAGTGTACAATCAATGGTATTTACTATAATCACATAGTTGTGTGTTCATCACTTCAATCATTATTAGAGCATTTTCATTATTTCAATACTAATAATAAACAAAAAACAGACAAACAAACAGGAAGATTCCTCACCTCTCAATCTCTCTATGCTTCCACCACTGCACATAGCTGCTGTTTCTGGTTATTTTATCCAAAGTCTATAATCAATGAGTTTTTAGTATAATCACATTGTTGTACATTCATCATCTCAAAAATTTTACAGCAATTTCTTTACTCCAAAAAAGAAAGACTCCACACCCCTTAGCATTCCTTCCTCAAGCCCACATAACCACTAATCTCCTTTCATCTTTATAAATTGATTTACATTTACATTTTATATAAATGAAATCATATAATATGTAGTACTCTGTATCTGGTCTCCTTCACTTAGTATAATGTTCTTGTTAATTTTTTTTTTGTCTGTATTAACATTTTGTACTATTAACCTACATTTGTTCAGCTTCAAAGAAAAACAGTCTTATATATGCAATAATACCCATATTCATATTTCACATAATATATTTAGTTTATAATAGGACAATTATACAGTATTTGTCCTTTTGTGTCTGGTTTGCTTCCTTCAACATAATGTCCTCCAGTTTCATCCATGTTGTCATATGTTTCATGACTTCATTTTTTCTTACCACTGCATAATATTCCATCATGTGTATACGCCACAATTTGTTTAACCATTCAACAGTTGATGGACACCTGGGTTGTTTCCAACTTTTGGCTATCATGAATAATGCTGCTATGAACATCAGTGTGCAGATATCTATTCGTGTCACTGCTCTCAGCTTCTCTGGGTATATACCCAGTAGTGGTATTGCTGGGTCCCATGGTAAGTCTACATTCAACTTCCTTAGAAACTGCCAAACAGACCTTCACAGTGGCAGTACCATTCCACATTTCCATCAACAGTGAATAAGTGTTCCTGTCTCTCCATATCCTCCCCAACATTTACAGTTTTCCAACTTTTTTATAATTTTTTTTTTAATTCCTTTTCCCCTGAGATGACTCCCTTGTCTGGTCTGCTCATTGTCTGCTCGTCTTCTTTAGAAGGCACTGTGAACAAAACCCAGGACCTCCCAGGTTGGAGGCAAGTGCCCAACCACTTGAACCACTTCCACTCCCTGCTGGATGCATCATCTGCTGGTTGCAGTGTCTGCTGGTTGCAACATCTGCTGGTTGTGGCATCTGCTTGTTGCGGTGTTTGCAGCATCTGCTGGTTGTGGCTTCTGCTCATTGCAGTGTCTGCTCATTGTGGTATCTGCTCATTGTGGCATCTGCTCATTGCAGTGGTTGTAGTGTCTGCTGGTTGCAGCATCTTGCTGGTTGCGGCGCCTTGCTAGTTGCGGTGCCTGCTCATTGTGGTGTCTGCTCGTTGTGACATCTGCTTGTTGCAGCATCTGCTCGTCTTCTTTCAGAGGCACCAGGAACCAAACTCAGGACCACCCATGTGGGAGGCGGCACCCAATTGGTTGAACCACATATGCTCCCTCTAATGTGTTTTTTATCTCACCTATCGTGTCTTTCATTCCCATGATCTCTGTTACTTCTCTATTCTGGTTTTCAAATTCTTTGTCCTTGCTCAATGTCTTCTTGATGTCATTAATCCCTTTAGCCATTTGTCTTTCAATTCATTAATTTGATTTTGGAAATTTGTGTGCACTCGTTGATTAGTTGTCTTAAATCCTGCGTCTCTTCTGGGGCTTTGATATACTCCTTTCCTTGGACCATGTCTTCCATTTTCCTAGTATGGCTCATAATTTTTTGCTGATGTCTGTGTATCTTATTAGGATGGTGGGTTTACTCAGATGCTCAATTTTTCTCTCTTTCATGGGGATTTAGTGGTGGGAGGCTGTGTGTTACTGCGGTTCTTTCATTCTTAGTGCAACCTATTTTGAGTCTTTAGGATTGTCCCTGTTATTTGCTCAAAACTGAGCTCTGGACCCAGTAATGGGTTGCAGGCACAAATCCTAAGGCCTTGGGGAGGGAGGTTGTAAAGGCCAGATAAAGCCTCTTACCTAATTACTTTTAATTTCCTTGCATGCACTTCCTCTGTCTGTCAGCAGGTGATGCTCTTTGGCAGCCCGCTCAGTTCAATGCCTGGTCAGAATGTTTGCTGCAATCTGGACCAGATCAACATCATAGTTTCCTGCCTGGAGGCTAAGAGCCTGGTATTTCAAACATTTTCAGAGGCAGTTCTCCAACCATTGCTGGCAATCCACCTCCTCTTCCCTAGTAAAGAATAATTCCACTTCCCTCTGCATCTTCAACAACCATTCCAGTCAGTAGAGAGGGTTGTTGAAAGGGTCGGATCTCTTTAGTCCCTAACCAGCTCCTAAGGCAAACAATGGCACAGCCCCACCTGTCCTGGAAGGGCTCGTGGGACGTGGGACACAGCAGAACAAATTTGTGGGTCAGAAGCTGAGTCAGCCTTAGGCTGTGTCCCTCTCTCTCCCCTTTTCCTGGGGAGGTGGATCCCTGGGGCCCCCTTTGCTATAGCCACTGCTGGCCCTGAGGCCTGAGAATGCTAAAGTGTCTATATTGGGGGGGGGCGTTGCAGACAGCAGCAGCTGCCGCTTTTGAACTCAGTTTTGCTAGCACAATTCCTCTCCTTCGTCCCTCTCTCTTCTAGGTGGTGTCCAGACTTCCCCTGGTGTCTTAATTCCTAGAAGACATATTCCAGGCCATTTCTGCCTGTCCTTTAGCTATTTTCCTAGGAGAGAAGAGAGTCCCATGTCTTTCTAGCCCACCATCATCCTGGAAGTCTTCTACTTCTTCTTGAGTCCATTTTGATGTTATCTTTTTTTAGTTTTCCATTCCTTCTAAATTTTAAATCTTATATTGACCAAAGATCTTTATCAACCTTTTCATCCTTTTCTCCTCTCCCCACCCATCTCTTATCATTCTCACCAGAGGATTATGAATTTCAGAGACAACTTTTGATTTTGTTAAACTTCTCTCTTTTGTGCTTCTTCCCTGTTTCATTAACTTTGACTCTTATACTTATTATTTCCTTTCTTCTTCCCATTTAGTGCTTGCTTTAAATTTTGTTTATAGCAATTTTTATCCAATAGACTTTTTTCTAACTTCATTTTAATCAGCTTTAAAATCTTCAAAGTCCACTTTACATATCTCAATGAGTTGTGTTTTTAGGATCTTAAAGCTCTTTCTCAACCCAAAATAATAAATATTTTCTTTTATTTTTTCTTCTAATAGTTTTATTAATTTTTAGATTTATGAAATTAATATATTTATTATATTAATAAATTTATTTCTGTAACCAGTGAGATATAGTAATCAATTTTTCAAATTTTCCCTATAAAAAGATACCTGTGCTCAACACCATATGTTGACTGATCCATTTTTCCCACTGATCCCCAAATTCCCATGTATATGTGAGTTTTCTATTCTGTTAGTCTTTTAGTCAACAGGTTCACTTGGATTTTCTGTATAAGTTTACATTACAATTTTTATTTCTTCCCAGTTAGTATTAATTCATTACTTTTTCTTGTTTCATTGCATTGGTCAGAATCTCCAGGACGTTATTGAATAGATAGTGAAAACAGGTTTCCTGTTGTTGCTGATTCTAAAGGGTATTCTTATAAAGTTTCACATAGAATATGTTATTGTAAGATTTTGGTAGATCAGTATCAGGTTAAGAAAATCTCCATATATTACTGGCTGTCTAAACCTTATTAATTGAAAATGGGAAGTCAGAGTAATCAAAACCAAAAATGAGAAAAACATGTGGCTCCTGAACAGAGAAACAATGTGGCCTGAGGAAAAAAATCTATGACTCCCACAAGCTTTGAATTTAGAGAAACCTGTGTTACAGTCCTGGCTCTGCCAATTGCCAATATGTTCCTAACCTCTGCTAACCTCCTTATCCATAAAATGAACTTTATCATACCTAACCACAGAGCTGTCAGAATGAAAATTACATAAAGCATAGAGAATATTGCCTGGATCACAAGCACTAATTGTTTATTAATGTTCCCTCTTGTAGTTCCACCCTCTCTGCCTGTGATAATAGGCCCCTTGGAGAGAGCCCTCCTTGGGCAGACAGTAAATTTCAGCTGCATGTCCGTTGGCTTCTTTCCCAAAAATATCACCTTGAAATGGTTCAAAAACGGGACGGAGATCTCATCCCTCCGGACTCACGTGGTCCGGCTGAAGAACAGCAATACCTACCAAGTCTCAAGCACCACTCGGGTGCTGCTCGCTCCAAAGGACTTCCACTCCCAGGTCACCTGCAAAGTGAACCACACGGGCTTACATTACCCTCTTCATGTGAACACTGACTTGTCTGAGAACATCCTAGGTAAGTGACACCACACCCCATCAGGGTTTTACCTGGCTTGGGAGCACAGCTCTCCCCAAATTTGCATCAGGGCATAAGCCTAACTACAACCTAAATACTAACCGGAGCTTCCAGCTATTGAATGCATATTATGTGCTAGATCAGGGCTAAAGAAATGGCCACAGAATGATAAGAAAGATAGATCTGATTGTTTCATGTTGTCTGAGCCTTTGTCCTGTGATATTTCAGTGCCACCAACCATGGCTGTTATTCAACGTCCTGTCTCAGAGAACAAGATAAATGTCACCTGCAAGATAAAGGACTTCTACCCTCGGGGTATACAGCTGACCTGGATGAAGAATGGCAATGTCACCCGGAAAGATAAGGCCCTGACCCCCACCAGGAGCAAAGCTGGACTGTACAGTGTGCAGAGCTCAACCCTGGTGAACAGAACAGGTCATACAGGGGAATCCATGCTTACCTGCCAGGTGGAACAAGATGGGCGGCAGAAGGCCACTGCAAAAATGACATTTTTGGTCTTTGCTCTTTAGGACAAGATTAAGATGTAGCAAATAGCAAAGCTTCCATGACTTATTTAAGGAGGCACCAACATCTTTCCTTAAAACTTTCTTTTCAAACTTAAAATATTTTATATTATAAAAGCAAAGCCTGCTCAGATACGCATACTAAAAAGAATCCGACCAATCCAAAATTGTATAAATATCTATTAGAAACTGTCTATTAGGAATCAAGTACACCATTCCAATCCCCCAAAGGGAACTCCTATTTCTATACTGCTAGACATCATTTTAAGGTCTCATCTAACCACGGAGTAGATTTCAGACACTGAATGGTAGGGGCACTGGGGAGTCTGATTCCTTGAATGACTCCTTAATGGCTTTTTGCCAGGAGTTTTTTGTTTGTTTCCTTAGTGCCTGGTTGATTCCAGGTCTTGGCGATGAACAGGGCAGCCTTGAAACCCAACGGGAAGATATCTACATTCTGTACCAGTATAGACATACATGCCTGTGCCCTGATGTGTTGTTCTCCTAGTCTCCAGAAGGGAGTCTGAGTGCCCTTGGGGGTCAGGATATCTGTCCTTTCTTGATCCACAGGGGCAGCAGGGATGAGCATATTTGACAGGGATGGATATGACTGTCACTACCTTGGGACCCTGGAAAGTTTCCTAAAATGTCCAGACCTTGATTTTCTCACCTGAATGGAGATAACAATGCCCATCTCATAGGACTATGCTGAGGAACAAAGGAGGCAATGCAAGATCATTATGTGATGGAGGCTGTTCCCCCTTTTCCTAAATGAGGCCCAGCCCAGCAGTGTGAGTCATGTGAGTGGTTACCTGGGCTCTTGCCTCAGGTTTCTGTGCCAGGGAGGGGCACAGAGCAGTTGGAACAGTTGCCACTGATGGGCCCCAGTGGCCTCAGATGGGGAGAGTAGAGACCCTGAAGGATGGGGCTCTCCTTTCACACTTTTCTCTTTGTAGCACTCATCCTAGGCCACAAGGTGCTAGGTAAGGGCAGTCTCAACCTCCATTCTGCTGAGCGCAGAGGACCAGACTGGAAGTGGGTGGGGGGAGGGTTAGACCCTAAGGAGGCAGAGCAAGATGGTGGTCACAGCCTGACCCAGGAGCAGGCTAAGGTTGGGGGAAGGGGTTAACCCAGGAAGGACCCACAGGGCCACATGGGGCCAAGGCTCATCTGGAGGTAAGAAAGGAACACAACTCCTACTTCCCTGGGAATCTCCTGAAATCTTCACAGAAGCTCCAGCTCAGGTATGGTAGTGAGGGAAATGGGGCTTCACCAAGGGTTGGCAAAAGATGTCTGCAGGGTGGGAAAGGGGATAAGGACCCAGGGAAGGGGCTGTTTGATCTCACAGTGTTGGATATCGAGTTGTCCAGGCTGAGCACAGGTGCTGGCATGCATAGGCACTTGGTAAACAGGTGTTGAATGAGAGAAAGGATGGCTAGACGAGCTTCCCCACAGCCTCTCCCTTCCCTGCACTGTGGGAACTTCAGTCTCGGCTGCCTCCTTCCTTCCTGAGGAACTAGCCTGAAAGAAGGTGTCATCTGTCTGGAAGCTCCAGGGGCTTCCCCTTGCAGCTGCCTGCCTGCCACGCTCCTTTCCACACCACACAGCCCCCAGGGAAGGGTCTCAGGACAGGACCCTGAGCAGCCCAGTAGGACACCTGGGGGCTCATCCACCTCCCTCAGAAAGGAGACAAGGGGGGCATGAATCCCTCATGGCTAAGTTCTTGTGAGTTCTACCCCTCTCCCTCTCGGCCAAATTCCAGCTCTTCCAGCTCAAGAGATTTGTTTTTGAAGCTGTGTAATAGGAAGAGTCATTTTTATAGCTTCCTACATTCTTCTCAATTCTGCTTTTAAGGTATAGATGCTTGAACATGTTGTAATGGTTTTCTATCGCTGCATAATCAATTACCCCAGAACTTAGCAACTTTAAAACATCAAATATTTATTCTGGTTCAGGAATCTGGGTGTGGCTTAGCTGGGTCTCCTGGGTGAGGGGCTCTCACAGGTTGCAGTGAAGGCATCGGCTGGGGCTGCAGTCAACTCAAGGCTTGACTCAGGGAGGCTCTACCTCCAAGATGACTTTGGTGGCTGTTAGCAGCCTCAGGTCCTTACCAAAGCTGGCAAAGATATTGGTTCCCTGCCACGTGGGCCTCGCCCTAGCATAGCTCTCAACATGGCAGTTCTCAGAGCCAGTGAGAGAGTGAGAGAGGGTGAGCAGGACAGAAGTCACAGGCTTTTGTAACCTAATTTTGGCAGTGACATCCCACCACTTTTGCTGTGTTCTCTTTGTTTAGAAGGGAATCACTAGGTCCAGCTCACACCCAAGAGAGAACAATTGCACAAGGGTGTGAATTCCAGGAGGAGGGGATCATCGGGAGTCATCTTAAAGACTATCTACTGCATATGCCCCAAACCTAAGAGTCATCCTCCATCCTCTTTTCCTTCATGCCCACACCCAATCCGTCAACAGACCTTGTCATCTCTACTTTAAAATAGACCCAGAATCCAGACACTTCTCACCACCTTCATGCTACCACCTTGGTCTAAGACACCGTAACGGCTTACCTGGATCATTTCAACAGTAGCCTCACTCTGGTCTTCCTACTTCTGCTCTTCTACCCCTCAAGCAACCAGAGGGATCCCATTGCTCTTCAAGTCTCCCAGTGGCTTCCTATCTCAGAGTAAAACCAAAGGGAGTCTTGTGATAGCTCACAGGGCCTTACCGGTCTGCCCCACCTCTCTGACTTCATCTCCTGCCACTTCCCACTCACCCACCAGGCTCCAGCCACAATGGGCCCAACTCCTTCACAGTCCTGCCTCAGGGACTTTGCCTATGCTGCCCTTTCTTCCTGGAACACTTGCCCAGATGTCTACATAGCTCAGGTCACTTCTTTCAAGTCTCCACCCACATGTCAGGTTACTTTAAAAGATTTTCCCTGACTGCCCTATATAAAACAGTATGCCCTCCGGTCTAAAATCCCCATCCCCTTGATCCTCTTTATGCTGCTTTCTGTTTTTCCTAGCAATCCCACCATCTGACGTTCCATATATTTACTTGTTTCATTATTACATGGTCCTACTCACATAAAAGTTAGTCCTAGTGGAAAAGGATTATTGCCCTTTTTCCCCACTGTTATATCCCCAGTGTCTGGAACCAACTAAATGCGTAATAAATGCTTGCTAATTGATTTACTGAAGTCTTCATTCAGGACATTGGTTCTGTTTTCAATGTAAAGCAGTTGAAATTCAAAAACTGTCCTGCTTAAATCACCTGGCTCTTGCATCTGAAAGCCTTGGCTTTAGAGTCTACTGCCTTGGTGTTGAGCCTAAAAGATCCACAGAGAAACTCAACCTCCTCTTTGTGCTTGGCTCTTTTCCATCCTCACCTTGAGTAATGGCTGCCTGAGTCTCAAGGTCTAATTTTAATGGAGAGTTTGGGGAAATGGTCTCTGTGTACAATGCATGGAAATGTTTGGTGGAGATCTTCTGTGTTAATATCTCACCCCACCAGGATGAAGTTTCTGCTCCTTTCCTTTCTGCAACACCTGCCAAAGTCCACTTAAAAGCCAGGCACCCAACAAGAGACTACCAAGAAGGCTGCCTCTCTGTTTCCCAGGAACATTCACCCAGAGAAGCACCCAGTACCAAGAGCAGAGTCCAGCCCCAACCAAATGTGGTCAGGGGTAAGGTAGCTGTGAGGCCACTGCTGTGGTTGGGTTAATGAATGTCAGGCTCCCAGGGCTTCCAGGGAAAGGGAAGCCCCAAGGAGGAAGAAAGGGAGGTAGAGGGAGCTGTGGGGTGCCAGAAAAGGTGGGGATCCTGGGACTCTAATGCTTCTGGGAAGAGCCAGGTAGCAGAGGCTGACACCTGGGGTCACTTCACACACATGTACCATGAATCCACTAGCCATGCCTTCCTGGTTCAAGAAAGACTTGCTGAGGATTCTCAATGTGCAACAGAACAGACTCAGCCCCCACTCCCACTGAGGCATAGTCTCGTTGAGGTAAAATCTAGTGGGTTGACAAACATTGAGCATAATCAAATATATGATTACAAGTTGTGATAAGGTAATTAAGTTTATAAGAAGAAGGAGAAGGGGCTGGGATGGCAAGTGCAGGACACAAAGGAGGAGCGTGAGAAAGGTGAGCAATGGCAGAAAGGCCAGGCATGAGTGAGAGGACAGGAGCTGAGGCTGATAAAGCTTGTAGGGGCAGACTGGCTGGGGACATGAGAAGAATTTTCAATTTTACCTTAGGAGCAGCTGTAAGCCACCAGAAGAGAGTGACAGGCTCAGACCTCTCTTTTCAAAGTATCCCTCTGGCTACAGTATGAAGAAAAGACAAATGGGGAAATGATGGATGAGGGAATTTGATAGGATGTCCAAGCCAGAGATAACAGTGGAGAGAGAAAATGACACGGGAGGATTTAAGGCATATTTAGATTAAAAGATATGGGAGAATGAGAGGAGAGTTAGCAAACCTGACACCAAGGTTTTCTGGCCTAACTGGGTCTGGGGTGTCATACATGGAGATGGGGAAACTGGAAGAAGAGCAAGATGGGGGAAATGAATGATGAGTGTGGTTTGGGAATGCCAAGTAGACACTTAGAAGTGTAGATGACATTCCCCCTGTCATCCAGATGCCAGGTCAACCTCGTTTCTGGCTCCAAAGCCTGTGTCCTAACCTTAATATCTGATGGTCCATGCTACCAAGGAGTACTGAGCCCAGCGAAGGACGTAGATTCTAGTGCATGGGGATGGGGAACAGGTCACCAAGAGCAGTGTTCTGATTGCTGTTGCTACATAACAAACCCTTCCAAAACTTAAGGGGGAAAAACAACCATTTTACTATGAGCAGTGATACTATGAGTCAGGAATTCAGACAGGCACAACATAAGGCTTGTCTCTGCCTTGTGACATCTGGAACCTCAGTTGGGACGATTAGGTTGCTAGGGATCATCTGGAAGCTTCTTTTCTATGCCTGATGACTGATATTAGCTATTGGCTGGCACCTTAGCTGGGCTGTCACCTAGAACCTCTAGATGTGTTCTTGTCATGTGGTCTCTCTGTGTTGATGATTTGAGGTTCCTCAGAGCATGGTGACTAGATTTCAAAAATGAGCATCCCAAGTGTATTAGGATTCTCTAGGGAAACAAAACTGACAGTAGATAACTGTAAATAGAATGGAGATTTTATAAAATTGTCTTACATGACCGTGGGAATACACAAGTCCAAATTCCATAGGGCGGGCTGCAAACCAGGGGCTCCAATGAAGGTCCTTGAAGAGTTCTCCAGGAGCTGCTGGCTGTCTGAAGTAAAGATGGGAATTCTCTCTCTGAATGCTAAAGCCACTTCTTCTTTTAAGGTCTTCAACTGATTGGATGAGACATCACTCATTGCTGACAGCAGTCTCCTCAGTTGATTGCAGTTGTAACCAGCCATCTATGCAATCAACTCACTAATGATTAAAGTCCAAGAAATGCTCTTGTATTACAACTAGCCCAATGCTTGCTTGACCAAACATTGGGCACCATTACCTGGCTGAGTTGACATATTTGTCTAGCCACCAGAGTCCACCCCTTGTCAACTTGGCAGCCATACACACCACCTTAAACCATACTTAGTCTCTAAATAAAAACTATATATATATATTTTTTTTCCACCTAACAATATTCATCTGTCCTGTGTACAACCAGAAATGAACTAAATCCCTCCAGAATAGGGTGCAAGTCCTTGGGTAATGTCCACTCCTAAACTTGACATCTTTAAATATGACATGAAATTAATAAAACTTATGTCATGATAACGGGAAAGGTTAGGGAAGAAAACAAAGATATTTGTTTTATGTACATATACAAACATACTCATTAAAAAACAAATGTAACTGGTCATATGGTCGAAGTTCATGTTTATCACTACTTTCTTCCACTACCCATTCCATGCTCCCTTTATCCTCAGCAAGCACCAAAGCTGGCTGTGGTTCTTTGCCTAGTAGGGTGACCCAAACTTTCATTCCTGAAGATTCTGGGCCAATATTAGTCCTGCCTGAATTGGACTGTTGCACCTTTCCATTGAATTTAATGACAGGGCATGGTAGTACTAAGACACCTAGGAGATCTCCTGTATTCCAGGCAAACTCTTCTTTACCTCTATTGTGTTGGTACAGTCCTATTTCCCCTTGATAGTCAAGGTCAATCACCCCAGCCAGTATAGTAATTCCCTTCTTTGCCTGTTGATTCAGAGATAAGAGGAGCCCAAAGTGGCAGTCTTACCTTCCAGTTTAGTGAAATCATTGTTGTGTTCCCTGGTGGAAGCACTCCTTCTTTTGGAACTAAGACCTACAGACCAGCAGTGCTTCAGGTTGCAGAGACAGAAAGCAAAAATTTTCCTAGTGAATCACTAGAGGTAATAGTGAGTGGTGCCACTACCATATCCACCCCTTGATTCCTGGACCTGTGAATCCTGGCTATGGGAGAAACAGCACCATAGAGTGGACACGGATTTAGAGCATACACAGCCTCCTGAAGAACACTGCCCCAGCCCTGCAAGGTATTGCCACCTAGTTGCCTCTGTAATTGAGTCTTCAAAAGGCCATTCCACTGTTCTATCAATCCAGCTGCTTTAAGATGATAAAGAACATAGTAAGACCAGTGAATTCCATGGGCATGTGCCCATTCCCACACATTTGTCGAGAAGTGGATTCCTTGATTAGAAGCAATGCTGTGTGGAATACCATGGCAGAGGATAAGACATTTGGTAAGTCCATGGATGGTAGTTTTGGAAGAATCACTGTGTGCAGGGAAGGCAAACCCATATTTGGAGTATGTGTCTATTCCAGTTAGAACAAATCACTGCCCCTTCCATGATGGAAGTGGTCCAATGTAATCAACCTGCCACCAGGTAGCAGGCTGATTACCTTGTGGAATGGTGCCCTATCAGGGGCTGAGTATGGGTCTCTGCTGCTGGCAAACTGGTCACACAGCAGTGGCTATAGCCAAGTTGCCTTTGGTCAGGGGAAGTCCATGTTGCTGAGCCCATGCATAACCTCCATCACTACCACCATGGCCATTTTTTTCATGAGCCCATTGGGCAACGACAGAAGTGGCTGGGAAAGAGGCTGAGCATTAGCCACAGAGCGGGTCATCTTGTCCACTTGATTATTAAAATCTTCCTCAGCTGAAGTCACTCTCTGCTGAGCATTCACATGGGACACAAATATTTTCATGTTTTTTGCCTACTCATGTCTATCCACATACCTATTCCCCAGACCTCTTTGTCACCAATTTTCCAATCATGTTCCTTCCAAGTTCCTGACCATCCAGCCAAACCATTAGCAAAAGTTCATGAATCAGTGTATAACTACACTTATGGTCATTTCTCTCCAAGCAAAATGAACAACCAAGTGAAATGCTGTAAGTTCTGCCCACTGGGAAGATTTGCCCTCACCACTGTTCTTCAGGGATGTCCCAGAAAAGGGCTGCAGTGCTACAGCTGTCCACTTTCAGGTGGTACCTGCATATTGTGCAGAACCATCTGTAAACCAGACCCGTGTTTTTACAATCAGTCAACTGATTGTAAGGAACTCCCCAAGAGGCCAAGCTGTGGGCTGGGAAAGAGAAGGTAATGTTGCAGAAGTGGTGACCTTGGGCATTTGGGCCACTTCCTCACATAACTTATTTGTGCCTTCAGGATCCACTCAAGCCCTATCTCATATATGCCACTTCCGCTTTAAGATGGAGCGCTGCTGTGCATATCCAACTTTTTGGTTTGGTGGGTCAGACAATACCCAACTCATGATAGGCAAGTCAGTTCTCATGGTAACTTGGTGGCCTATGGTTAAGCGTTCAGTCTCTAGTAAGGCCAGTAGCAGGCTGTGATGGGTTAGGCTACTGTGTCAACTCAGCCAGGTAATTGTGCCCAGTTGCTTGGTCAAGCAAGCACTGGGTTAATTGTAATATAAGGACATTTATGGGCTTTAGTCATCAGTGAGTTTACTGCATAGATGGCTGATTATATCTATGATCAACCAGGGAGATTGCTGCCAGCAATGAGTGACATTTTATCCAATCAGTTGAATGCTTTAAAAGGGAAAGTGATTTCAGCATTCAGAGAGAATTTCTCAGCTTGTCTTTGGACAGCCACCATCTCCCAGAAACTCAAGGACCTTTGTTGGACTTTCATTGGAGCACCTGGTTTGCAGCCTGCCTGAGGAACCTGGACTTGTGCATCCCCATGGTCACATGAAAGAATCAAAATCTCATACTATTTACAGATATCTCCTGTTGATTCTGTTCCTTAGCGAACACTGACTAACACACAGGCCAAAAGTTGTTTCTCAAAAGGAGAGTAGTTATCTGCAGAGGATGGCAGGGCTTTGCTCCAAAATCCTCAGGGTCTGCATTGTGATTCTCAAATAGGGGCCTGCCAAAGGCTCCAGACAGCATCTTTATTTGCCACTGAAACTTCCAGCACAATTGGATATGCTGCATCATATGGCCCAACTGGCAGTGCAGCTGGCAGAGCAGCCTGGACCTGTCATAGAGTTTCCTCTTGTTCTGGTCCCCACTCAAAACTAACAGCTTTTCAGGTCACTTGGTAAGTGGGTGGAGTAGCACACCCAAATGAGGAATATGTTGTCTCCAAAATCTGAAGAGACCAACTAAATGCTTTGCCTCTTTTTTGGTCACAGGAGGGGCCAAATGGAACAACTTATCCTTCACTTTAGAAGGTATATCTCAACATGCCCCACACCACTGGATACCTAGAAATTTCACCGAGATGGAAGGCCCTTGCATTTTTGTTGGATTTACCTCCTATCCTCTCTCATGCAAATGCCTTACCAAAAAGTCTAGAGTAATTGCTACTTCTTGCTCACTAGGTCCAATCAGCATAATATCATCAATACAACGCATCAGTGTGATGCCTTGTGGGAGGGAGAGACAATCATGGTCCTTATGGACAATATTATGGCATAGGGCTAGAGAGTTTATATACCCCTGAAGCAGGACAGTGAAGGTATACTGCTGGCCTTGCCATCTGAAAGCAAACTGTTTCTGGTGGTCCTTACTAATGGCAATTGAGAAAAAAAAGCATTTTCCAGATCAATAGCTGCAAACCAGGTACCAAGGGATGTGTTGATTTGCCCAAGCAACAACACCACATCTGAAACAGAAGCTGCAATTGGAGTTACCACCTAGTTAAGTTTATGAAAATCTACTGTCATCCTCCAAGATCCATCTGTTTTCTGCACAGGCCAAATAGGAGAGTTGATTGTGGATGTGGTGGGAATCACCACCCCTGCATCCTTCAAATCCTTAATGGTGGCACTGATCTCTGAAATCCCTCCAGGAATCCAGTATTGCTTTTGAATTACTATTTTGCTAGGCAGAGGCAGTTCTAGCGACTTCCACTTGGCCTTTCCTAGCATAATAACCCTCACTCCACAAGTCAGGGATCCAATGTGGGGATTCTGCCAGTTACTGAGTATGTCTATTCTAATTATACATTCTGGAACTGGGGAAATAACCACAGATTGGGTCCAGGGACCCACTGGACCCACTGTGAGATGGACCTGAGCTTATCCATCAATCACCTGACCTCCATAAGCTCCTACTCTGACTTGTGGACCACAGTGATGTTTGGGTCTCCTGGAGTTAATGTCACTTCTAAGTCAGTGTCTAGTAATATTGAAATGTCTGCTCATTTCCTTTTCCCCAATGCACAGTTACCCTGGTAGAAGGCTGAAGGTCTCTTTGGGGAAAACTGGGAGGAAGATTAACAGTATAAATATTTGGCAGTGTAACAGGATCCTTCCCCAAGGAGACCCAGCTTTTCCTTCCTTCTAGGGTCTCTGGTTCTGTGAACATTCTCAAATCTGGGAATTGATTAAGGAGTTGTGAATCTCTGTTTCTGTAATTCAAGTTAGGGTTTTGTTCACTCGACCTAGAACTCTTATGCTTATACAGATCAAGTGAATTTAGCAGACTGCCCAACTATTTTACTTCTAGCCACTCCATGATCTATTAGCCAATGCCATAGGTCTAGGTGACTCAGACTCTTTTGATAGCTGCTTTGAGTCTTCCTTTCATTGTGGTAGCCATGCCCACCTTGTCCTAGGTGATTAAGTGCTGTTTCTTGGCTTCTGCCAGCCCAGGATCCAATCATCCCCAGAGTATTCAAGTATTCTAGTTCTGGGACAGCAGTTCCCATGGTAATATCTGATCTACAGAGATGAGCAACCACAGAAATCTTCAGGGAAGATGGAGTTAGTCTCACAAACTTATTTCTTACAGTCCTAATAAAAGGTGTGTCCTCTGGATATTCTTGACATTCTTGGGTTGGCTGGGCAGGTCTTAAATGGTGAATTCATTCTAGCATTCCAATCTCTCTAAGCCTTTGGATCTCTTCATCTACAGTATACCATGGTAAATTGGGCATCTCAACCTCAGGCACTGTAGGCCATTGTTTGGTCCATGTTTCAGCCAGCCAAATGAACAAACTGTTAGAGCCCTTTGCAACCCCTCAAGCTACAACACTGAATCCAGAATCTCTGCTTAGTGGAGCCATATCAATAAATTCAGCCTTATCTAACTTCATATTCCTTCTACAATTATTTCATACCCTTAATATCCACTCCCACACATATTCCCCTGATTTATGTCTATATAATTTGGAAAATGCCCACAGTTCTTTTAGAGTATAGCATAATTCCTCCTGGGTCACACTTTGTACTTCACCATTGGGGGCTTGTAGTGATTTTAGTCTAGTGATAGGTTTGGAAGAGAAGAGGGGTGGTGGGGGTGGATATGGAAAAGAATTAGAAAGGTTTTGCAAGCTAATTACCTCAGGGCATTCCCTTGCATTTTCATCTGGAAAGACAGGATTAATATCTTCAAGTCAGGGTTGGATGGCAGACTCCTCAGAGCAGAGTGGAGGTTGGGTGATGGTTTCTTCAGGGCAGAAAAGAGGTCAAGACTCCTTGGGGCAGGCTGGAGATTGGGTAATGCAGGCTTGAGGTTGAGTGGTACCCTCCTCAGGGCAGAGAGGAGGTCTGGAGTCCTTGAGGCAGGCTGGAGGTTGGGTGATGCAAGCCTGACATTGGGTGGTTTCCTCAGGGCAGACCAGTACAGGTTTATTTGGCAAAGTTTTAGCAGAATTTGGGTTTCAACGTCCCTACCAATATCATCATCAACCCCATATGTTTCCATCCCAATCCTCAGGGATCTACTCCTTTCCAGTCAATACTCTCACTTTAACAGCAGATACCCTGCAAGGTTGAGATTTTAGTCTCTGTTGTAACTCTGCTGCTGGAACAATGAGACTCTGAGTCTGATTTTCAGAGCTCTCAAGTCTGCAGCTGCACAAAACAAGATTTTCTTTCAGAATACACATAGAAATTTTCACATTATCCATTCAGCACTTAAGTTGCAAATTTGAAGGCTTCAGCTCATCCCTTTCTTTTGTAACTGTATCCAGCATATTCAGGAACAGCCTTCCAACAATCATTGTACCTTTTAACTCCACAAAACTGTTAGGGTGTTTAAAACACTCTCACCCAGATCCTTGCCTCTTATAAGCATGGAATTAGCCATATCCAGTGGTGATATTTTGCATATCTCTATTGCCAACTCACGCTATAGACTGTCAGTGGCCTCTTGATTATTGGAAACAGAGTCATTTGATCTAATCAGAGTAGAGAGCCAATTGCAAAATTCCCAGAAGCAATTCAGAAATCCCATTTTTAAGATTACGTTTCTCAAGAACCACTCCCAGTACCAAGCTGTATTAGTCAAGGTTTTCTAGGGAAACAGAACTGCCAGGAAATATCTGTAAATAGTATGAGATTTTATAAAATTGTCTCACGTGACTGTGGGTATGCACAAGTCCAAATTCCATAGGGCAGGCTGCAAACTAGGGGCTCCGATGAAGGTCCTTGTCACATTCCCCAGAAGACACTGGCTATCTGAAGTAGAGATGGGGATTCTCTCTCTCAATGCTGAAATCACTTCTCCTTTTAAGACCTTCAACTGATGAATGAGACATCACTCATTGCTGATGGCAATCTCCTCAGTTGATTATAGATGTAACCATTCATCTATGCAATCAACTCACTGATGATTAAAGTCCATGCAATGCCCTTGTATCACAATTAGTCCAGTGCTTGCTTGACCAAACAACTGGCAGCATTACCTGGCCAAATGACACAATAGCCTAACCATCACACCAAGAGAGGAAGGTAGAATCACAGGGAATTTTTATGTTATAACATCAGAAGTCACACAGCATCATTTCTGCTGTAGTCACAAGCCTTTTGGGTTCAGGAGGAGGGAACATGTGCCCACTCCTCCACAGGTAGAATGTCAAAGAGCATGTGGGAGGAGGGATATTGTTGCAGGCAACTCTGGAAAATACAATCTGCCGTCACTCAAAAGAGAGATGGGGGTTCTACTAACAGATGCTAGAAGGAACATTCTGGACAGTTCTTTGTCCAGGACCCAGCATGTAACTCTCAGAGGAAGAAATAAAAAGGCAGAATAATAAGTTCTCAAGGGAAGAGGGAAATTTGTCATGTTACATAGCAATCCAACCCTGTCTCTGACTTCCCCTTTGGTTCTATCCTTTCTCATTACTAAGAGTCAGCCATTGGGAAGGAAGCAAGGATTAAGAGCAGTGGGAAATCTGAGTCACAGAAAGCAGTGCTGCTCAGAGGTGAAAAGAGGAGATGCATCCATGGTGTGGGAGATTCTCCAGGGCCTCCACTTCCTTCTCCCCAGAGCTGGCCTCAGGCCCAGCAGGCAGCAGCGGCACCCCTCCTCTTCCCAGCTGTGTTTCTGGGTGTATTGCTCTCCCTCCAGGATGATACCTCAAGGCTTCCTTCCTGCCTCCTCCTCCATCCTCTAAAACAGAAATGAGAGCCACTTCCAAAGAACAAACTCCTTGTTCACCAAAAGACACTTGCCCTGCAGAAGGAGAAATGAGGGCTCCCTGCACTCTGGGCAGGGAGTGACAACAAAGCCAAGGGCCCCCATCACTCACTGCCTGAGGCTCATTTTTCCCACTGACACCTCTGGCGGGATTAAGGCCCATTCCCTTGAAACCTCTATTAAAATGTAGTGCTGGCCCCAGGAGCTCTCTTTCTGACTCTAGTTGTGCAGCTTATCTGAGCCCAGAGATTTGACTGTAACAAAGGCTGAGCAGCCCCTCCACTGTGGCAAGGTTCTAGGGCAGAGCCTTCACCCAGCCCGTGTTCCCAGGCTTCTGTGTAAAGAAGGGCCACCAGCGTCCCTGAGACAGGGACAGAGCATTGGCACAAGAGGAGAATGCCAGGGCCTCTCCAAGCACCTCGGAACCTTTAAATCAGTAACTTCTTGACTCGTGACTGATTCCTATTACACAACCTAGAAGCAGGAACTGTTGTAATCCCACAGTGCTTTCCTCACATCACAGCCACTTCCTCTTATATTATGGGGACAAGGCTTCACTTCACTCTACAGAGCATAGCATCTGGGGTGTCCCCAGGACAACTTTAGGACAGAGTAGGATCCATGATGCCTGTCCCTGCATCAGAGCCTTGCCTGCCTCTGCCTTCCTTGCTTCTGCCTCTGTTGCTGGGACAGACAGGTGAGTGCAGCCACCCTTGGGTACCACTGTGCAGGGATGCTCGCCTGGCTTAGCAGTGGTACCACTTCCCCATTGCAAAAATGGTGCAAACAAATCCTGCTGGAATGTTTATTTCTTGGAGAGGTCCTTTCCTCTCCCACCCAGGTCCAGGCAGGATTTTCCCCACTGAGACACTCTCAGTGACAGGGATTCCCAGTCCCTCCTCACCCCCCCATACCTTTGACCCCCTCTGAAGGCCCATGACCCCCTGAGGTTTGATCTGCTGGACTTGGTGCCATCCTGAGGGAGGAGGTGGGGTGAAGCATCTGACTCCTCAGTCCTGCTGAAGACTACAGAACCCAAGAAGCAGGACTGCCATAATTACAGCAAACATGTATGCGTGCATGTGTGTGAGACGGAGAGACAGACAGACAGACAGAAGTTCTATATGTGCAATTGTAGGACTATTAGGGGGGAAATTGGTGTAGCATGCTTATTTTAGACTATTCAGCCACCCAGCATCCCAGCATCCTAGGATTATGTTTCTAATGCAGGAGTTTCTCCTGACCCTCCCATTCCCTTCTCCCCAGAGCTGGTACCAGACCCAGGACAGACAGGAGAGGCACCCCTCTTCCTCCTGGCCACATTAACATCTTAGTTAAGAGGCCACCTAGTTAAGTGGTTGAAAGCACAGATATTTTTTGAAACCAGGCTGCAGGGTTCAAATCCAAGTTTCAGCCCTTTTATGTTATTTGACTTTGAACAACTTACTAAACTTCTCTGTGCCTCTGTTTCCTTGTCTCTAAAATGGATATAAAAAATAGTGCATTTCTAAAAGAATTGTCATGGAAATTAAGCAAGTTAATTCGTATATTTGAGAGTCTAGGGTAGTGCATGGCCCCCAGCCGCCTCCATGTGAGTTCTGGCTGTTCTGTCTAGCATAAGTGCAAACATGAACACACGAAAAAGGTCCTTCTGAGTGTGGCCATGACAGACTGTGTCCTTGACTAGCCCGTGTCTTCATTTCAAACTCACAGCTATCATGGGAAATAGGAATGATCTGTCATGTTTAACAAAAGAGGAACTGAAAGCAGAGGAAAGGAGTGGCCTTGCAGAGTCACCAGGCTTCTCAGAATAGAGCTGGAGTCCAGGTCAGCCTGGATCCCAGGTCAAGACAGGGAGGCCTCTCTCTCAGAAGTCCTTGGACAAGCCAGGACACACCCTGAGTGTTGCTCAAAAGGTTTTTTCATCTCACTCTTACAGCAAAACTGCAAGAGGAGTCTTAATTTCCATCTTGTATATATTGTATTCATAGGAAAATGGAGACTCAAAGAGGCTAAAAATTATCTCAAAGTCAAACAGAAAGTAAGCAGTAAGTAAAGGAGGCATTTGAACCCAGTTGAAGAGATTCCACAAGCCTTTGCTTGAACCTCTTCACTGAGCTGCCTCCACATATATGGAATTTTTAAGAAAAATAAGATTATACTAAATATGTTTTGTTTTCTGCTCTTTCACTTAATAATAAATTAGGGACATTTTTCCATGCCTGTATATATATACATATATATATTTATATTTATATCATTGTCAATACATGCATCTCCAATAATATTTCAAAATTATCATTTTTAATAGCTACCTAATTTCCTATTGTGTGGATGTACTACCATTTGTTTAACTAATTCCCTATTCTTAGACATGTGCCTTGCATCAAGCTTCTCTCTATTGTAAATACACTATGTCTGTAAATATAATATACGTGTCTGATCATTTCTTTTGAATAAGCACCCAGAAAAGGAATTGCTAGGCCAAAAGGAGTAAGTGCATTTCAAAGGCTTTTGAAATATAGAGCTTCCCGATAAAATCTGAGTCTCTCGATGTTATTAACACATATATCTCTGCACATACAACACATCAACAGCAGCAAGGACAGAAGGACATTTTGAACATCTGTGACCATAACAGATTGGTTAAAGTCTTTTCCCCCTACTTGTTAAAACATGGGTGTATCAAGTGGATGCATGCCATGGGGACAGGCCTATGAGGCTACACCCACCTCTGGAATGGTGGGTTTATAGTCCCACCAGCAGGAGGTGGGATTGCCTGCTTAGCCACAACTTTGGCAACACTGAGAATTGGCCATCTTTTTTCATTTTTGTCAAGGTAATATTTTTAAAATTATATATTCTTAGCTTACAGAAAGAAGAAATGCTTTATTTTATTTTTTTCTTATTATGTTATAGGTATGCTAAATAATTCAAACAGGGAAGAAATGTGCAAGTAAACAACAGAAGTTCTATTTCCCATCTCACTCCTTGGAGGCAACTTTAAAAATCTTGCTTGTTTTCTCCCAGATAGCTTTTTGCCATGGACATAAAATAGCACCTTTATCAGAGCAGGTATAGTTCAGTGGTTAAGCGCCTGCTTCACATATACAAGGTCCTGAGTTCAATCCCTGGTACGTCCCAAAAAAATAAAATAAAATAGCACCTTTATCATACAGTAAATCTGCAGGTTTCCTTAAGTCCAATTCTACACTCTCTATTCTATTTCATGGTCCTGTCCACCTGCTTTGGTAACAACCAGCTCTATAGTTGCAGCCTTACATCATGCTTCAATGTTTCATTTGCAGAGACCTGCGTTAATTTTTTTTTAATTTTTCCAGCTATTCTGTCTTGGACTTTGGCATTTCACTTCTGGTTTAAATGTGCATTTTACTGGTTTGCTAGAGTTGTTGAACATCTTTTCTCTTGTGATTTTCCTGTCTGTGGCCTTTGCAAGGGCTCTGTCTTGCCTCTGTGGCCCTCTCGACAACCAGTCTAGCAATTAGCCTATCCTAGAGGCTAATAAATGATATGCAAAGAAAGGACTAATGGTACTTTAACTTCAATCTGTACCCAAGCACCTGGACCCCAGTCACAGTCCTAGCTGAGCCAGGGCCAGGGCCTTGGGAGTTGACTTGTGTTTGCCTCTAGGAGTGGCAGGGCAGGAGGAAGAGCTGCATGTGATTCAGCCAGAGAAGTCAGTGTTGGCCAAAGCCGGAGAGTCGGTCACTCTGCGCTGCATCCTGTCCTCTCTGCACCCTACAGGGACCATTATGTGGTTCAGGGGGACTGGGCCAGGCCAGGAATTAATCTACAATTTCAAAGGAGGCCACTTCCCCCGAGTAACCAATGTTACAGATGCCACAAAGGCAAGCAACTTGGAGTTCTCCATCCGCATCAAGGACTTACCACCTAATGATACTGGCACCTACTACTGTGTGAAGTTCAGGAAAGGGACCCCAGACACGGAATATAAGTCTGGCTCAGGTACCCGGGTGTCTGTGAATGGTGAGTCCAGATCCCTGAAAATCCAACCCATTTTTCTAAGACAAATTATAACCCCTAGAGCCTCAACCCAAAGTTCCCCCTTTGTCAGCCCTTGTGCCTAGAATAAATTTAGACGAGGATGGGCAGAGGTCATGGTGAAGGAAAGGAGGAAAATATAACCTCACAGCCATATATCAACAGAGTCCTAAGCCTTTAGAGTCGTACAGCTTCCAAAGGGCCACAAAAGAGGCAGGAAATAACAGCAGATAAAAGTACAGACTCCAGGGCCAGATGGTCTGGGTTCAACCTCTGGTTCTGCCATTGACAAGCTGTGTGATCAAAGGTGAATGTGTTAACTTTTCTGTGACTCAGTTTCCTCATCTGTTAGATAAGGATAATAATAGTATCCACCTTGGAGAACTATTGTGAAGATTATAAATGTATATGAGTTTGTAAGTGTAAAATGCTTAGAAGAGTGCTCTTTCCATATAATTATTATATTAGTATATGTGGTCAATATTCAGGATATTAAAACCAGTTAGACTTCAAAACATAACTTTAAAAGCCTGGAACCACAGAATCTCAGAAACAAAGAATGTTAGGATTATTGAGGCAGAAGAGTATAAGAATCATATTTTTAATGTAGAATAAGTAATCACCATGTTTCTTAAATTGTGGCCTTGATTTCTATAAGGAATTCTTGATTTCTAAAAGGGAAAAATGTCCTGCATATTCTTGGATTTGGTACTGACTGGCATAACCATGCCTGAAAACAGCCTGCTGGACTCTCATCAGCATTCCTTTAAGGAAAGTCCAGGAAGGCTTATTCATTAATAAATGAAAACATTATACATTAATGAATGAATACATTATAAAAATTTTTTCTTAAAAAAGAATGTGATAATTAACAGAACAATAAAACCATAAAAGTAAATATTGACAGAATTTTAAAATCATTAACAATTTAACAGCTTATGACCATGGAGAGAAAAAAAAAGAACAAAACATGGTAGTCAATCCTTGGGGACAAAGAGAACATCATAAATCCCATAAGTTTCAAGTATTGAAAACAGAAAGCAAGTCATAAATAAGGCACTGCAAATGAGATCAGCATCAGATATCTTAAGGGCTACACTGGAAGCTAGAAAGTAAGTATCAGTATCTTCAAAACTCTGAGGGAAGTGGAGCAGGCGTAGCTCAATGGTTGAATGTGCGCTTCACATGTATGAGGTCCTGGGTTCAATACCCAATATCTCCTTAAAAAAAAATTCTGAGGGAAGACTTGGTCAAGAAGGTGAAAAAACAGCCCACTCAATGGGAGAAAAAAATTGGAAACCACATATCTGCAAAGGGTTTGATTTCCATGCTATATAAAGAGATCATACAACTCAATGATAAAAGGGCAAGCAATCCAATTTAAAAATCGGCAAAAGACTTAAATAGACATTAATAGAAAATTAAAATGGGCAAAAAGCACATGAAAAAATGCTCAATATCACTAGCTATTAGAGAATTGCAAATCAAAATTACAATGAGATATCCCACACCTCATAGAACGGCCATTATTTAAAATAAAAAAACAGAAAACTACAAGTGCTGGACAGGATGTGGAGAAATAGGAACACTCCTTCACTGTTGGTGGCAATGCAGCATGGTGCAACCTCTGTGGAAGACAGTTTGTTAGTTCCTCAGGAAGCTAAATATAAAACCTCCATATGATCTGGCAATCTCTCTACTAGGAATATATCCAGAAGAACTGAAAACAGGCGTGCAAACAGACATGTGTACACCTATGTCCATAGCAGCATTATTCGCAATTGCCAAAAGATGGAAACAACCCAAGTGTCCATCAACCAATGAATGGATAAACATAATGTGGTATATACATACAATGGAATACTATGCTGCTGTAAGAAGAAATGAAATTGGGACATATGACAACATGGATGAACCTTGAGGACGTTATGCAGAGTGTAATAAGCCAGACACAAAAGGACAAATATTGTATGGTCTCACTAATATGAACTAAATACAAAGAAAAAACACACTGAGTTGAAATTTAGAGTATAAATTACTAAGTGATAGGATAAGGACTGAGAAGGGGTACAGATGCTAAATGTTTGTAGATTTTTTTTTTTTTGAAAGAAGCTTTAGATTAAATAATTTTTCAATCAAAAGTACAAGAGGAATCTCCCTGGTATGCAAGGATGGTTCAACATAAGAAAATCAATCACCCCCCAACGTGGGACATG